>VWZI01003745.1:60569-94924 GCA_013396835.1 Psilopogon haemacephalus | reverse complement strand
TTTAATTTTTTTTTTTTTTTTTGTGTGGATTTGTTTGTTTGTTTGTTTTTTAAGGTAGAAGTAGCTGTTCCCATTATAGTTTAGCTTTGGGAAAACCAGAATGATTCTCTGAGCAGCTTAAAGTGGGGACTTTGCAAAAATGGAAGGAACAGTCTCAGCCCAAGTCAGTGATATGATGTAGTTGCTGTGGAACAGACACAGACACTTCATCCTTTGCTGATTCAAGATGAGTGTAGCAGGCGGCAAAGGAAAGCTAAGAGTTCCAAACCGACACAATACCTATCTTATGAATACTTACAACAATTCATTTTTCTGTGCTTTTAACTCAGAATCTTCCTGTAGAATCTTATAATACCTGGTGTTTCTGTAATGGAAGTGTTGTAGCAGCCAAAAAGGAGAGAAAGAAGTCAGGAAGATATCTCCCTGAGGGAGCGCTGCCAGATTGCACACTGCAAGGTTTGGTCACAGGTTCATTTCTGTCCTTTGACACGGAAATGCTAGTGAACAATTAATTATTTTTCAATTAAATCATTTTCTTCAAAGGAAAAATACTTTCTCTCTGCCAGTTTATTTCCTTTGTATGTGCATTTTATTGGGAAGAAATAATAAATCTGTTGCCCTGTAATTAAATTGAATTAGAGAATAATTACAGCCTTGTTTGTTTTCTGCAGATTACATGGTAATTATACTTGATATTACCATGAAAAACCAAGAATTTCATACTATGTCATTACATGGTTATTTCTACAATACAATGCAACTGTTTAATTATACATGCAGTTTCTTTACTTCAGTGGAAAAATGATTAAAATAAAGTCAGTGCCTCAAAGTTTTGAATAGGTGCCAGCATATTATATAACGTTTATAGTATCAATAGGCATGTGTGCGCGTATTTGCTAAAATCTATTTAGATATAGGATCCTCATTCATATTTTTCAGTCCCTCCTTTGTACCCAAGCTACATAATTCAAGTTCTGCAATAGGTGCTACAAGACATATTGATCCTCAGTATTAAAAATAAATAAATAAATAAAATTGAGAATCCAAGATTCTTCTCCCAAGTTTAAAAATTCTACGTAGAAACAGCCGTGACAAAGATTTTTTAAAAGGATGAGTCAATAATAGATACTTCAATCTGCACAAGCTTAGTTTTGACAAGGTTTCTTTACTTGTCAGATTATTTGCTGGCATAAAAACCAGCTGCTGAAAGACTGAGCTCTTCTGAGATTCTCCCCTGAATTGCTGTCTGATGTTAAATAAGCTTCTTTAGGGCGCTTTTGTTAGGAACAGTAAGATCATCAATGCCACATGTTCATTGTAATGAGAAGATGGAGTCAAACAAGATCTAGTAAAGTTCAATGTCTATCTTTTCTAGCTGCACAACCCCCCTCCCCCCAAAAAAAACTAAGTACAGTAAAGTCTACTTTTTAAATGTTTGAGTCTTGCTTTGTAACAGAAGCATGAGTAGCTGGAAAGTCTTTTCTCACCACCGTTTCACAACTCACTGATGTCTGATGAAAGAAGTAAAACAAGCTGGTGAAAGATGCAGTAAGAGAGGCAATAGGAAAAAAACATCCTTTTTTAAAACTTAGTGACCTCTACAAAGTAGAGTAGATCAAAGTAGAAATAGGTGAACCTCCTACATGAATCTTTGGACGGGGCATTAGAAATGAAAGGTTTTACTCTGCAGGAAGAGCAGAGAAACAAACAACAACAAAGAAGTCCAGAACTTTTGAAGTTTTCCCAAGATTTGTAAAGGGAAATGTTGAAGAGTCAAGAGAACAAATCCTTTGAGGAGTATTTGAGGGAACTGAGGCTTAGTTTGAAGAAAAAGAGGCAGAGAGGAGATCTTATAGCTCTCTACAGCTACCTTAAAGGAGCATCTATCAAAGTGGGTATTGTTCTGTTCTCCCAAGTAGCAAAGGATAAGAGGTTGCATCAGGGAAGGTTTAGGTTGGACACTAATGAAAATTTCCTCACTGAAAGAATTGCCAAGCACTGGAACAGTCTGCCCAGGGAAGTGGTTGAATCATAATCCTTGCAGGTCTTTAAAAGACATATAGATGTGGTTCTTAGGGACACGGTTTAGCAGCAGGGTTGACAGTGTTAGGTTAACAGTTGGAATCAATGATCTTAGCAATTTTATGATTCCATGATTTCAGAAGGAAGAATAATACTCTTTCTTTTCTGTAGGTTTATCTCTTGTATATTGTCTGTTTTAACTGATCATGAAGTATTGCTTGCTATTGTCATGTTGGACAAGTTGCTGTAGAAAAGGACAACTAAGAGATAACACTGATCTCTTCATATGCAGCAAGACATTGAAGGAATACAGACATCTGAGGGGGCAGAAGTTGACATTTAGCCTGTGACTAGAAAACATTAGGTAAAACAGGATAAGCTGGGAGGATCCTTGAAGGCAAATACTCCTGTTAGATACAGCTGTGACAGATGAATCAAAGAATGGCCATACAGTGAGAGTCAGAGAGGCTTTTAAGATGATATCAGAATCACTGCTGTTCTTCATCTTTATCCATTCTAGATCTGGTCATGCGAATCATTTGTGCCTTTTAACTCAAAGGAAATCAATGGGAGTTCTGTCTCTGGGGGTCCTGCAAGACTGTGTCCTGAGGAGAGGTATATTTTATACTCCATCCAAATTAGTTTGAATTTGTTTTGTCTGGTGGTAGATAGCAATAGCTGCCAATGCAATCAGTGTCACTGCCTGCTGAAGATACAGCTTGAAAACTCTGTCACTGGAGAAGACATTTTGCATCTTGTTCCTGTTGCAAAAAGCAGATTTCAACACCAGGAAATTCAGTGAAGTCATTTCACTGGGCTTAATTGCAAGATCTCTCAGTGTGAGTATAGAGCAAGCCAGCTTGATAACCTTATTCACAACCTTGAAACCCAAAGGGATTGCTCAATGTTACCAAAGGGTACCTGAATCCTGAAGCCGTATATTAAAGTGCTTACATTAAAATGCAGTTCTACCATCAGGTTTCTCTAGATGGTTGTTCTGGGATTCATATATGGATAGTGAAACTCATAAAAGAAAGAAGCACCTCACAGATGAAGGTTGCTTATTATTCATCGTACAGGGAAGATAAAGTAAATGATTAAATTTTGGTACATCACATTTGTGCCCTGAGTTGCTATTGCAGAGGTTTCAGCACAGTAAGAGCTGAGAAATCCTGCATGCTCAGCTCAAATGCTGCCTCGTGTTAGGATCATTATGTGCTGTAGTTAAACATTTTGTTAACTTCAATATTGACAGACAAAACATTTTTCAGGTAAGTACAACTGGTAAACACAGCACAGATTTTAAAACTGTGGGAAAATACAGTCATTAAGCTATCTTAATGGGGGGAAAGGGAACCATTATTTGCTGTCATTATGCACTGTTTGCTAATTATGCTTATCAGGTGATAAAAATGAATAAGTTAATTTAATTTTTTTATTGTTCTGCCTGAAACCCTCAGAGAATCTAAAGGAAGTAATTCTCCTTTTTGTTCTTTCCCTCTCTCTCTATCTTCAGAATTGTACATTAAGGACCAGATATGAAACAGATAGCAAGTACTAGCTGGGTTTGATGGATATGGTATTAATTTACAAACATCAAGGCCAAAGGTATTCCTGAGAATCTGAAAAGTCTTCATGCAACTGTACTTTAGCTGCCTACACCTTAACTTTGTGTCCAACTTACAGGAGCAGTTAGTGATATTTTTTGATGCTGTTGCAGTATACTCACGTTGGATAGCAGCTGTGGGTTCTCATTTTTACTTTCTGAAGGTAGGGTAAAAGGCTTTGGACATTGGATATTTTATATTTGTTCCTGGCTGAGCTGAAAGGAGGCCATTCCAATGTCATTCTCTTGTCGGTTTTCCTATTCCTTCAACTATAAAGTATTTTTCCAGCTTCATACTACATACTACATGCTACATACAATGGCAGTACTTGCCAACTACATCTGAAGACATTGTGAGGAAAGGAATGCCACTGTAACCTATGTACCCATGGATTCATAGATCTGGAACCTATGCATTATCCTAACTCTTTCTGCTTGAATTTCACTGTGAATGAAATGGGGAGAAATACACATTTGACTCTCAGAAGGGGAGATAGGAGAGGTCATTATTGTATTGGAGTTGCTCTGAGAGCCTTTTCAAGAAGGGAAGTTCAAGCCCAGGCTGACATAAAATCCAAAGGCAGAAGGCCATCTCCTCAGATGGTTTAAATCATTATGCAGCAGGACTGTATCAGTAGTTTGCTGGCATGTTCCACCCTCTTTTTAGAGAAATGTGTTTTAAATACTCCACTATTACTGTGGTTTGATTAATGAAATTCCAATTGAAAATGAAACACACATTTATTTACAGAATATGGCCTGTGCATTACCAGGGAACATGTCAGGGTAGTAGTACAACTTTAAAAAAATCTACCAAAGTGTTTTCAGATCCTCTCATGTTTTGATTCAATCAACTGTAGAAGTACAAAGAGTGTTTACGGATGTATAATAGAAAAAGCTGTACACACTTGGATGAGTAGTAAATTCTGATGAGCTTTCTTTGGTTCTGTTATTTAAAATATTTATAGAACCCATTTGCTTTTAGCTGGATGATTCTAGGAATTTGCTTTGTGTATTGAAATGCCAATTCTGAATCACAAATACATATTGGAGTAATAATATACAGTGCTTTTTTCTTAATGATTTTTCATTTTGTGGTTGAGCCAAGTATCTGTATGGGTTAAAATCTATAATTCCCAGAACTGATAGACAATTCAAAAGGCTTAACAGACGTCATGCATCACTTGCTGTTGAAACTGTATATCTAGAGAAAAACTAATATATTGACCTTAGAAGGCCATTTACTGTTATTTGAAATAAACCCATTGCTTATAAGTCTATGAAGTGTTTATTTTGATGGTTAAAAGGGAAACATGAATCCTGTGAGCATTTGGGGTTTTTTGGGAAGCTCATTTTCATATCCCAGAATAGCCTCTGTGTTTGATCTAGAGCTAAGTATTACTTCCAATGGGAACTCTAAAAAAAAACGCCTGTTGTTCCTATGGCTATATTTATTCCCTGTATAATTCCCCCACCTAACTGTTTCAGAGGTTTTCTTTTATTTTGAGCTATGTATGTAACACAGCTTTTGAAAGGAACAATGGAAGTTCCTTGTGTTTCCCACAGTCACAAACAATTATTTATTCAGGACTGAGTTTTGAATGTGCTTAAGTCCTTTAAGGGTCATCATTCTATTTGTCTAAACTGACTGGATGCTTCTTGGGCAAAGAATAGGAGGACAACTTCTCTCATATCTACGCCAGTCACTTCACTTAGTGGCTAGGTCTTTAAACTAGACATAACATTTGCACATTACAAGGAGAATTCTAAAAGCCTTGAGCACTCCAACAGCTACAATAAATGTTAAAGTACCAAATGTAATCTCAGATTTCATAGAATCATAGAATGGTCTAGGTTGGAAGGGACCTCAAAGATCATCCTGTTCCAATCCCCTGCCTTAGGCAGGGACACCTCCCACTAGAACAGGTTGTTCAAGGCCTCAGCCAACCTGGCCTTGAACACATCCAGGGAGTGAGCAGCCACAACCTCCCTGGGCAACCTGTTCCAGTGTCTAACCACCCTCACTGGGAAGAACTTCCTCCTAACTTCTTTTGTATTTGGCAATCTTAAATGTGTTATGACTGTTTAATCAAATATTAGTTGGGTAAGCTTTAACCATCAAAATAAGTTAGTAGTTACTGATTCTACCTACAACATAACTAGGGGAAATATAATAAAACAGGGCACATGTGAATGCTGGATGGTTTCTAAGAGTGAGCTTTAATAAATAAGGAAATAGTAATCTTATGGAAACTGGGGAGCTTTCTTCTTTGATACTCTAAAGTGCACTAGATAACACACTAATAAATTTGATGTCCTGCAGACAATCCAAGTACTCTTTCCTTCTTCTATCTTGTTGGACTGGAAAAAAAGAAACTGAATTAGAATTTAACTGAAGATGGCCAAGTTTCAGGCATAACTTGTATTCAAAGAACTCTACTTAAAATCACTGTTCAACAGCAAGCAAAACTAGCATGCAGAAGATGGAAAAGAAAGAACCCTCCTTTCCTCAGATGGGTATGTGACGGCCTACAAAAGATGCCCAGCATCACCATGGAACATCTATTGATAGTGGGAAAGAAGATTTTTTTTTTTAAGTAGAGTCTGTTCTCCAGGAATCACTTCTAAAATGTGGCTCAGAAGCACCCTTGCTATCAATATAAAAATCAAAGGCTGATGCTGTGACAGAAAGAACTAAGTAATTTCTCTGTAGTAGGATTAAATGCATTTCTGTGCATCCTCTGGCTGATGGTGAGTCTGCAATGAGAGAATCTGGAGACCCTAGAAGACACCTACACTTGCCTTTTGTAACCTTCACAGCGTTTGAAAGGCTATGAGAGATAGAATCATTAGTAAGACACCAAGGGACAAGAGAGACATTTTTATGACTGCTTACTTGACAAAAGCTGGTCCTCTCCTTCATTTAAGTATGTGTAAGACAACAGTAACTGCCAGACGATTTTTGAAGCCAAGTATCAGAGAAGTGTGTCCACAGAGAAACATTTAAACACATTCTTACTTTCAAACAGACACTGATGTGATAGTCTCAAAGAGATACTTTTCACTAGCAGAAAAAAAGCCTTACATCATGTCGAAGGCAGAAAGCATCAGAAAATACTTGGCCATTTACTGATACAGTGGAAAACTTTTGACACATAGGGGCACTTAAGGTCACCTATATTCTGTCATAGACGGTAGATGGATGCTATTAATTCCTTTTAAGTAAATCTTCTAATCATAAAATGTCTGTTTGCATCAGTTCACAAGCACAGTGATTGGCTTTCTTTGCCACCATCAAGAGGAAATTTTCATTAATCTATGCACACTGATTTCCCACTGAAGTGTAGCTTCATCTTATTAATTCCTGAAGAAGGTTCTGTTTAGTTTCCATACAGACAATATGGCATATGCATCCCACTTTTCTGTTCGAAGGGCTCACAGGATCATGGGACGTTAGGGGTTGGAAGGGATTTAAGGAGATCATCAAGTTCAAACCCCCTGCCAGGGCAGGACCATACAATCTAGCACAGATCACAGAGGAACACATCCACACAGGCCTTGATAGTCTCCAGGGAAGAATCTCTGAAAGAAGAAGAGAGCAGAGAAGAATGGTTTTATGGGAAAGATGTTTAAAAAATGATAAATTAGCTTGAAGCTTGTTTTGATTTGTTTTGTTTTTCTGGTTTGATAGATTTTTACATGTGATGGCTTTTATTTCTGTTGATATTTATAATTATCCTCTTTGGTGAACACGGCAAACTTTCCAGAATTTAAAACACTGAGACTGTAATATATACTCTCTGAGAGGGAACTTCTTCATCTGCATTAGTGAAAGTTAGGAAGTGGAAAGCAAGATATTGGGAGAAGAATACATACACATCATAAAAATATTGCTCCCCATTAATTTTTATAATGCCCAGGGTTAAATTACACAGGCAGGCAAACATCTTAGTGGAGAGAACCATATGTGCAGAGTTAAAAGCAGGTCAGAGGACGTGTCAGTGTTGGCCAGAAGTCAGGCATTTCCATCCTTATTTGTCCTCAAGCCCAGTTTGTCATATATGAGCTGGTCACACGGACTGCTTATGGTGGATGAAAACTTATTCAAAGCGGAAAGGCTTTTCATCTGGAGAGAACAGAGATGGAAAATGCAAAAGAGCATATATGGTAGTGAGCCACGGAGCATACAACTGATGCAATGGTGAGTATGTGACTCTTTTGCCCTTCCCCAAAGAGTTTGGGGAGTTGTGTTTCTGAGAACGTGTGGCCTGTGGGTATTTGATTAGATGACTAAATAACATCATCAGCTTATTGTTCACATTGCTTGTTTTGTAAGACTTCTGCTTATTTAGTGTAAGCAGCAAAAAGACATCTCCTGGAATTCTTTAGGTTGTTAAATATGTATGACCCCAAATCTCAATTGCCTTGTGATGTGCACATTCACAAACACAGAAAACACTGGAATTGGGGGAAAAAAAAAAAAAAACCACCAGTTTGTGTTTGATCCGAGGTGTCAGGCAGTATAAAAACCTCTCAGATTGACACATCAGCTGTGTACGATGCTGTGTGGGTTGGGGAGGTCAGCTGTAGGCATCATTTATGAAAATAACTTTTGACAGAGCTGATGTAAATGTACACATTGCTTGGCAATTTGTAGGTCTAAATTGCTTGCAAGTATGATTCTATTTTGTGTTTGGGAATTATCTGCAAGCAGACTCTGAATTGTATACAGTTCCTCATTCTCCAGCACCAGGATGTGATCTCCTCTTGCCAGTCCGTTTCAGAAACTGACCTTGCATATGCAGAGTTCATTAACTGTCAATTCTCAGTATGCAGTCAGCCATGGAGGCCGTGTGATTATGCAGGGAATGTTTACCCCCATCCCCACCCCCCCTTTATTGGAGCATTAAGATTTTGCCAAGCCACAGTGGAGACATTCATAGAGGTTTCAAGAAGACAGGTAGAAAAATGCTAACCTTTCGCCTTTTCCAAAAGTACTGCACGATGCTTTCAGCAACAGGGTGGGCAAATACAACTTGTATGAAGGCTGTTTTGAGAAAACTAAAAAGAAGAAAAACTTAGAAAGCATAACCAAATTAATTCAGGAGGCTTTATTCAATTCCTTACAAATAGATCCAGCTGTCATTTCCTACCTCAGATGTACCAGTTTTATTCTTTTTATTCCACAGAAGATGCATGAAGTTGTTGAAGAAAAAATGAAATCAATGAAAAATTTGCAAGGCACTGATTTTTTGTTATATTTTTTTACTCATTTTGCCCAAAATCATCATGAAGCATAAAACACGTTCCAAGCCTCAAATCTGTTGCAGTGATGTTTTTTAGCTGTTGAAGGAAAACATCTAATTTGGTTCAAACCCTTTCTCCTTTTCCCATCTCTGTAAAGTTTATTTTCAGTGTGACTTGACGTAAAATAGAAAAAAAAATAAAAACAAAAGAAGAAACATTGCTAGGGAGACCAGAGCTACAGAGGCTGTCAGCAGATGGGTGAAGAGGATAAAATCCTGGGCTCTCTGGACTCAGACCCTTAGCTCAATAGGACCAGGCTTTTATTTGAGACTGGTTACATCAGTATTGATAAAATTACTCATTATATGCAACAATAAACGTTCTTGTAGGAATGGAAACTAAACTAACAACCTAAATTTAGGATCAAATTATAGGAGTGTTGGTCTATCTGTTTAAAATTCTATTTAACATAGCAAACTCCAGTGATCTAGGCCTGAATTCTGACTTGCATTTAAATTAGTAAGTTAAGTTTCATGATTCATTGTCAAAGGTATCTATTTGCGATTTAGCCATAATAATTTCTTTCCAAACCCCATTTCTTTTTAAAGAATTCACAATGCTCAAGGTGCCCTAAAAGAGTACAACAATTAGGTTTTCTAAAATAAGAAGCTGTTTTTGATTTGGTAGAAGTGCAAACCTGTCTCAAGCTGCTAACTTTTAATTTACTGGTATTCTTAGCAGACAAAAATGATTGAAGAAGGCCTGGCTAGAGGAAAACTAAAAAAAAAAAATAAATTTGTTTTCTCCTAAAATATCTTCAAGAGTATTTTGCTTTTCTTAGGAAGCAACTTTAAAAGAGAAGAATTTGCCATCGAAAAAATAATAATACATTTTATGATATAATTTGCAACTCAGTTGTTTTGTTTACTCAATGGAATTACAAAACTCTGAAGAACAGAACTCTGATGACAGAGCATGTGTTTGTGTGTGTGTACATGTGTAAGGAAGAAAAAATATTAAAGGGGGAGAGCAAGCCAAAGCAGAGAAGTAGAAAACATTCTGATGGATCTAGTTTAATTTTATGTTGTGCTTTTATATTGAATTTCATTTACAAGTGCTCACACTTTGCTGTGAAAAGCCATGAATGTGCTATCTGCCACAGACAAAGAGAATATTTTTTAACTAACTTTAGTTGTTGGGTTATAGTTTGTTAAAACAAACAATAGCTTACTGCATTACAGTTGAATGCAAAAATATTACTGTACTCAGCTAAAATCAAATAATCTTTTAGTTTCTATTCTTTCCAAACTAAGCTAAACAGTGGTGTCACAAAATGACAAATTACAGGATGAACATGCGAGCAGTGCCTTCAAAAATACAATAGTTATACAAGCCATCTATTGTTAATGAAGAATATAATGCAATTTGTCTGTCTGTAATACAATTATGCAAATCAAAGATGGAACTATCCTGAAATCTCTCCACATTCCAAGTGATTAAAATGAGATAATTTATCAAAAAGAATATTACTGATCATGTTTATGTGTTGCACATTAATCCTATTACAATAATGTATCTTTCTACTAATGTAATGGATTTGTGCAATCTAACAGAAAATGACTTTTATACTACCCACAATTACAAAAATATTCAAAGCATATCCGTTGCTGCATAATAGCATATGCCTAAGACTGTACAATAGACCTATTAAAACAAACAAAGCTTATGAATGTAACCTTCATACCAATAAAGACAATGCTAAATTCAATTTTATTGCCCTCATTATTTCAACAACTTCATATGTAATAAACACGGTGAGTAAATTACATTAACCTTCTTTATAAAGAAAGAAAATCTCATTTAAAAAAAAAAAAAAGGTGTGATACCAAATCTGAGATTTGGTTAAACCAATGCAAGGCATGTAGAATACATGATAAATTCTTCTAACCCAACATAAAAGTGCCAATCCATGCACATTCAGTCCAAAGGTCTCTATATCTTGGCAAGCTGACAGGTATAATTTTCATATAGGACAAGTCAATCTTTAAAGTAACAGCATCTTCTCAAAAGAGCTTCTGTTATATGCAGTGAGCCATGTGGAAATGTCAGGAGATACACATGGATGTTCTTCTATGCACGTGGAAGTACGATATTAGGCTTTAATACTCCCCAGACAGAGTTGCCTTTAGCAAAGTCATGGCTCTGCCTTCAAAAGCTAAAGGAAAAGGCAGCATATTTAACTCTAGAACTAACATTGTACATGTCTATGATAATGCAGTCACTAGGTGAATATTCATGAAATGTCACAAGATGTGAGGGGTTGGAAGGGACCCAAAGAGGTCATCGAGTCCAACCCCCCTGCCAGAGCAGGACTATACAATCTAGGTCAGGTCACACAGGAATGCATCCAGACAGGCCTTGAAAGTCTCTAGAGAAACATAATTTTACTACTTACTTTCTGCACCCAAATGGATTATTGCATAATATTTTTTTCTTATTATTGTATATTTGCACTAATTTCCTTTCTAGAGTTCAGCCCATCTGTATTGACCAAGGCTTGCTGCACTCTTTTTTCATCTGTAAAATGCTCCATTAGCTTTCTCAGTACACAGTAGCAATGTACTGTTCTTTTTTATCTTCTGGCAAGCAGAGTTTTCTCAGAAGCAGTTTAGAGATCCAGCTAGTTGGCTGCAGAACTACTGTGGCTGCATTTACACCTCCTGATAACCCTCTTGTTGACTGTCCTGTTACTCAGTTCACACCCATTTATTCCCTTCTTGGAAAGAATTCCTTTTATGATTCCTCTTAAGCCAGTATATCCTGCAAAACAGAACAAGAATATATGCGTTAAAAAGAATGGACGAAGAGAAAGAACTGATTATGGTCATGTACAGTGAGCCTGATATTTAGTGATTTTAGCCCACTGTAGACTCAATATTACTGCTATTATTATATATGCATGCTCAGCAGGCCATGGCATAGCTGTCTGCAGTTACTTACAGATTCACAGATTCACTTAGACTCCCTTTTTGCCCTCCCTAATGCTTGCATTGCTTTTTGAAGGTTGAGCCCTTTAGGTTTTTTTCAGAGCTGCTTTGTGGGTTCCTTAATTCATACCAGCCTCAAAGGACATCACATCCCGGATGGGCTCATCTTCATACTCAGCCTGTACTATTTTCCTTTCCTTTTCTGCCATACCTGTTTTCCTTGGGTCTTGGAGGAGAGAAGTTTGCAGTCTGAAAGTACCTGACTTCAATCCTGCAGTTGTCAGGAGCTGCTGTTAGTGTCAAACGATCTTTGCAGCAATAGTTAGAGCTGCATTTTGCTAACTGTATGTTAAAACCAGACTTTTCCATACCGGAAAACTTGACTTGATGTACAAGACATAACAGTTTGGTGAATACAAAAGCATTTAACCACTCTACAAATCTATAAATCTGCCCCTCCCATCACAGCTACAGTATCATGTTCAAAAGGATTTGAATTCTCAAACTCTCCCTCTGTTCTGTGTTGTGAATGGGATAACACAATCTCATGGGTAGAAATTCTGCTTTTGAGACTTGCTGGCACAGATCTCTGCTTTCAGCTCCTGAGAACCCTTGGCTTTGTTTGGCATTTGTAATATACATGTTTCTTTATCATGTGTCTAGGAGGCTTAAAATATTTTTGAACAACTGTTTGTCAAAGCTGTCTAATACAAAGTCAAAAAACCTCCTGTGGTTAGTAGAACAGAAATATAGTCAGGAGAGGCCTGGTATTAGCTAAAGCTTGGTGAGTGCAGAAACTCCCCTGTCACACTGTTTAATATTTCCCTGTATAGAGTTACTTGAGACTAAATTGAGATACTGCTTAGGCTTTCTTGGATCTATCTCTGTTTTCACTTTTGTCCGTCCTTAAAACAACGATATACTCTAAGACATCTGACAGATGACAAAGACACAGGCTTCTGCTAAAATCAGTAAGATCAAAGCTGTGCTTTATCAGATGAGAACAGATTCAGGAATAGTCATATTTGGCACTTAGAGAACTTAATACCTCTAGACATTCTGGCCAAGTATTAATTTAACCAGCCCTGTGTGACATATGCAGGCATAAATACCTTCAAGTAACTAGCCCAAAGCAACCTCATCAGCTGCAGAGACTTTACATCTCCATAAACCCCATGTAAGGTGGTGTGACAGCTGGCTCTAAGAATCTTCCTTGCACTGGTACAACCTCAACGACTTTGTTCTTCGGTGTTTGTCACGACATTGCAAGTCCATTTGGCAAAGGCCATCCGCACATATTTCTGTTATTTTTAAATAAATTGAGGCTCGCTGAGGTTTTGGACTGAACTGTTCATCAAACAGAATATTCAATGGATTTTAGCTTTGCAGATCCCTGTAGAAATCCCTCTTTACTCGCTAAGCTAGTCACAGAGCTTCTGCTCAGTCTTGCCAATGGTAAAACATAACATTTTGACTGAGGTTCTTCTTTGGGTGTAAGAGCTACTGCTTGCTAATATCACTTTCAAATTGATGGCAAAACATTTAAATGGAAAAAGATATAAAGCAGGTGTCCCCTGGGAGATTTACATCCCTGTCTAAGCAGATCAATTGAGTCCAGAGAAGAGGAAAGGGGAAAAGTCAGCAAAGGAGGTTTGTTAACTCATATCTACTGCTAACTGCATTTTAAAAAATCATCTTGTCTACCTTTAAACTTCCCTTTATCTCTTTCTGTGGCTTTCTTCATAGAATATGAAGGTTGATACTGCCTTGTTTCACAGATTTGCTGTGACACTAGCTACAGTATCATTGAGATGCTTAGAGAGCATAGAGAAGGACAATGCCTAGGTACCTTATTTTGGCATAAGGTGTAATTTCCCTGAAACAGCATAGTTAACCTAGTAACTAGAGACTGGTAGCCCAGCTGGTTATGACAAACACATGGAGCTTTGGTGTTCTTTGTTTACTCCACACTTGACTCTCCCTACTCTGTGCTAGTGTGTGAACATGCCTTCTGGAGAAAAGCAGCACCGATTTTCCATACCATCTATGGAACTCAATTGGCAGGACTGTGTGACAAATCAGGGCAGATTAAAGTCAAGATGGTCAAATTCTGCCATGCTGATACTTGCACACACACACACAATTTAAAATTGTGGCCTTCCTAGGTTCAAGAAAAAAAAAAAAAGAAAAACGAGCAGAATTTGGATCATAGTTGCAACACTCAGATGCAGGAAGGAAGAAATCCTGGCGTTAAAGACAAGGCAAGACTCATTTTTGAGCAGAATGAGGCTGGCTGGCTGCTGGGGCTTTTCTGCTCTGTCGAGGTTGTAATTACAGCATCTCAAAGCTTGCGTGACATTGCTAATTTGAGAGAAAATGGGACATTGATATCTGTAAGAACACTCAGGGTTGGGATTTTGATTATAGACTCCACATATCAGCAAATCAAACCCATGAATATTAAAGCTACTTAGTATCTTTATATATGTCATTACATAAATTGTTCAGAAACAAAAGATGTAAATGCCAGCCATTAAGGGGAAAAAAAAAAAAATAGAGTTTAGTCAGATTATGAGATACCTGGAAGTCAAATTTACCATCAAACTGTGGCATGAAATTATTGAAATAGAAATTATTCAACACTTTCCAAAGCACAACTTTCTTCTCTCTCTATATCTCCTACATACAGAGGAATTTTATGTGTTCAGTGGTGCCCTCCACTTAAGATACAATTTCTGTGATTTGTTAAATCCCATATTATTTCATGTAGCTTTGTATCATGAAAATATGCAGTTGTCTTACAGGTTTGGGTTTTGGGTGACTCCTCTGAGTTTTGGGAAGCTGTGTGTTATATATATTAGCCTAAGAGAGGCAAACATGCCATAAGCACCCACTGAAAATAGTTATTTGCTTATGATTTGTGTCAGCTTAATTGTGTGGAAAATATCTTGCTCCTTGGCACAGAATAAGTGTCAAAGTACATACTTCTACCCACATCAGCTCAGAAGGGTGCCTTTCACCTTGTGGAACCACAGTTCTAGTTCCCAGTGAAATTAGAGAGGTGCAGTGTGCAGGAAAATAGAAAGACACGTCCTGGGCAGACCTGTCTGAATCTATCCATCACTCTTAGTCAGTTCTCCAGGTGCTCTGTCTCTTTAGGGTATCTGGGTTCATACAGTGGATTTAATCCTGCAAGGCTGCTGAGCATCTTCTGTGAAGCGCCCTTTAATATCAGAGTCTTTGGGTGTTCACTTGACTGAATTAGCTAATGGCTCACGTGCCAAGTATTCTTATGAGAATGAAGACCAATTGTCTTAGCCTTTAGCTAAGTCCATTCACCCTCCCGGGGGATTAATGCCAGCTGTTTCTCAGCATCAGTGAGAGATAAAGGTGCCCAGCATCTTGCCACATCAGACCTTAAGACTTCATTGTAGTGTTGAGCTTTATCAGTAGCTTAAAAGAGACTAGCTGAGGTTTCTTTCCCCTCACATGTGACAATGCCTCACAGTAGGCATCACAGGAGAAAGCTAAGTACTTATAAATGATGCTATAAGAGGATCTGGAGTTTGTGGGCCTTCTGAAATAATTTCTTGTTATGGATAAACTCCCTGCTTGACATGCCTAGTATCCCTTGACATCACCTGTGTTCCGGGTCTGAATAAAATGAAGATGTTGGTGCTTATCTATCTGTATCTAATTTGCAGAAAGATTATTGCAAAACTTTCCATGTCCAAGAAATGGTATTGCAGGGATTTGGTGTCAAAATACAAGTGGAGACAGGGGCAGAAGACAAGGAGAATTTAAAAAGGCTTCAGCTGATAGGGGTCAAAATTGAACAGATCACAGAATCACAGGATCACAGAATGTTAGAGGTTGGAAGGGACTTCCAGATGTCACCGAGCCCAAACCCCCCTTCTGCAGGATCCCCCAGAGTAGTCCACACAGGAATGCATCCAGGCAGATTTTGAAAGTCTCCAGAGAAGAGTCCATAACCACTCTGGACAACCTCATTGTCACCCTCACTGTAAAGAAGTTTTTTTTCTCATGTTGAAGTGAAATCTTCTATGTTCCAGTTTGTATCCATTGTCTTATTGCTGCTGACCAGTGAAAAGAGATTGTCCCCATCCACTTGACACCCACCCCTCAGATATTTATAGACATTGATCAGATCTCCTCTCAGACTTCTCTTCTCCAGATTAAACAGCCCCAGGTCTCTCAATCTGTCTTCACAGGGAAGATGCTCAAGACCCCTAATCATCCCTGTGGCTCTCCATTGGACTCTTTCCAGCAGGTCCATGTCTCTCTTGAACTGGGGAGCCTGAAACTGGACACAGTATTGCAGATGCGGTCTCAGCAGGTCAGAGTAGAGAGGGAGAAGAACCTCCCTAGACCTGATGGTCACAATTTTCTTGATGCACACCAGGATGCCTTGACCACAAGGGCACATTGCTGTCCCATAGAGAATTTGCTGACAGACCTCACACTTTGTGTATTTCTTTATAATTTTTTGTTTCTTAATTTTCCTCTTTATTTCCTCTTTTATTTCCTCTCAGACAGGTGTGACTTGCTCTTCTTCAGCCAACAGAGTGAGATGGTGAAGGTGTCTGGTTACTACTCCACGCAAAAATCATAGAATCATAGAATTAGCCAGGTTGGAAGAGACCTCCAAGATCATCCAATCCAACATATCACTCAGCCCTATCCAATCAACTAGACCATGGCACTAAGTGCCTTGTCTTTCTTGAACACCTTCAGGGACAGCAACCCCATCACCTCCCTGGGCAGCCCATTCCAATGGGAAATCACTCTCTTTATGAAGAACTTCCTCCTAATATCCAGCCTATACCTCCCCCAGCACAACTTGACACTATGTCCCCTCATTCTGTTGCTGGTTGCCTGGGAGAAGGGACCAATCCCTACCTGGCTATGACCTCCCTTAAGCTAGCTGTAGACAGCAATGAGGTCACTCCTGAGCCTCCTCCTCTCCAGGCTAAACAACCCCAGCTCCCTCAGCCTCTCCTCATAGGGCTGTGCTCCAGGCCTCTCACTGGCTGTGTTGCCCTTCTCTGGACACGTTCCAGTACCTCAACAGTGTGACAAAGGATTGGTCACGAAAGGATGGTTTCAATGCAAACACTACAGTCCAGGTTGGGTTTTGGTTTTTTTTATATTTGTTTTTAATCTCCTTCCCCCCCCCCATCTCCCTCCTTTCCATCTCCTATTTTCCCCCATCTTCTTCTTTTCATCTCCATCTCCATTCTTTTCACCTTTATTTCCATTCTTTTCCTCTCTGTCCTTTTCCTCTCCATCTCCCTCCTTTTGGCACCAACTCCCCCTTTCCACCATATCTGCCTCTTTCCACCATCTGCCCACCCCATTTTCCACCATCCGCCCACCCCATTTTCCCCTTTTTTCCCCCAAACTCAGAGTACCTGGGTTCTGTTGGAGTGTCTTCTCAACACAGGTGTGACCACTTTGCCCTCTCCACTCACTCCCCTTTTTAATCTGTCTCAGGAAAGGCAGAAGCCCTAAGCTGTGCCCAACTGGGCAGAAGGATCCTCCTCTTATCATCATCGGTGGGTCCCCTTGGTGCACACCAGGTGAATGGTGAAGGGGATAAAGGCTGGGGGGCCTGGTGGCCCCCCGGTTAGACAGGCATAGGGTTGATCTCCTTTATTTATGTCCTCTTGAGACTCCACTACAAGCAAGGTGTAAGCATTAAATGTACAAGAGATAGCAAGCGCAGGGGAGGGGGAAGTAAAAGAAGTGAACGATAGTGGGGATCAGTATTTTAGTGTATTTCCTCTACAATCTAATAGATACAAATAGAAAAGGCCAAGCACAACATAAATATTTCCTATTATGGATAAACTAAAACCACAATGGAATCTGTCATGCTTGTGATATGAGAGATGGACAATATTCCTAAGCTGTTGCCATGCTGGCACTTGAATGCAGTTTTTATTTTGTTTATGGAGCTGAATCAGAAACCCTTTCCCCTCCCTCCCTCTCCTCTCTCTCTCTCCCCTTTTTTTTTTTTTTTCTTTTTTTTTGGGCCCAGCATGTGTAATTCTTCTTCATGGAAGCTCGAATTGGTTGCGGAGCAGCTCAATATTCCATTTATTTTATTTATAAAATAAATTCAAAGCCTGAAAAGATGAAGTAATTGACTTACTGGGATGACAGTTAAACCCACTAAATTTAATCTTATCCTCTCAAGTACAACATATCGCGCTTACAAATTATCACCCCGCACCAGACAGGCCTGCTCTCTTCACCTAATCCAAATGGAAATGAAGGCCTCTGTTATTGTATTATCTGACTTTACTATCAGCATTAATCCGGCTTAACTCACTTAATGATGCCACTTGTGGCACTATGAAGGCAGCAAAGAAGTCTATAAACTACTTCCATTAAAATGCAAATCTGGCCCACAGAGAAAATAAGTGACACAAAAGTAGGAGAATTCGGCCATACGCTGCATTAGCCTCTTGCCGCACAGAACTGATACAAGTATAATAACTGATGCTGTGATTATTATTCTGGCTGTGGATTTCCAATGAAAGGAAGCCAGTCTACCACAGAACGTCACAAAAGTGCTCCAACAAGCCAGGGTATTTAATTTCTGAAGAGATTTATATTTTTTGTTGTCAGGAAATGAACAAATACTTATCAATGTAAAAACTGCTATCTTAAATCTTCCTGCCAGGTTTTTCATACTGATATTATTTGCACCCTATAACACAGGAAATGAAAATCTTCTGTGCCTTTCACATCTCCACTGTATCTTAAAATCCTTTAGTAACAGACTTGCTTCTTTTTTTTTTTTAACCCCCTTCTGTAAACATAAAAGAAAACTTTTATGGATTAAAAGTAAAGGGAATTACAAATGCCAAAATGCCAACCCCGAATTCCTTCTCCTGAGCATTTCTGTTCGCTGTTAATTTAATTATTTTAAAAAGGGATCCGTAACATCTGTTTTATTAAAAAAAAAAAAAAGCCTGATTTAATTTTAGTGTAAAGCTACTCACATTTACCTCTACCCCTCTCCTCCCATGCGCACACACGCACGCACATATCCATACATCCATCCTGACACACTTGTGCATCCTGACTGGCTGCATGCACATCCACCCAGTCAGTTCATCCTGACTGGCTACCTCTTTGTGTTTAAAAAAGAAAATAAAAATAATTAAATAAATCATTGATGCAAAAGCATTCATTACCAGGAAAAAAATCCTAGCAAAAAAATCACTAGGATTCTAGTTTCTTCCAGTCTTTTCCTGAGTTCAATATCTTCCTTTGCCTCTCTAAACCTAAGACTTTGTCTCTGGCTTTGGCACAGAGACAACATGCATATCTACAGGGAGACATAGGCACAGAGCCCCTACTGCTTAAATCAACACTTTTCCGTAGCCTTCGATAACGAAATGTAAAAATCTGGTCTGGCACATTTTATGTCCAAGGTGATAGGTGTGTGATGCCCCCTTCACTTTTCCTTGGAAAGCTTATTACTGATAATATTACAAATTAGAGATGGGGCCAAGCTGTGCAACTGGGATTCGTGCTTCAGCCTGGCGCATGGGAATTCGATTTAGCTCAGTGTGCGGAGAGGAGCAGCAATGAGATTCAGGTTTGCATTGAGTTTGGATGGTGAATCCCCTCTGAGGCTGAAGAATGTTTTGATCTGGAGCCCTGGCGCGATCTCTGACAAAGACCTATTCTCTCTTATCCCCACCCACGTGCTCACCCCACCCTGAGCACGACTTGTTATTGAGACGGCTGTTCAGCAGCACACGGTTTTGCTCTGATGTTACATTGCTGAAATACTGTTAAATTGGCTTTTCTCTCACCTTAGGCCCAGGCCAGTGTGATCTGATTGCAGCAGGCAATCTACTATAGCACTTCCGTCCGGGATACTCAGGGCTGACCTTAGTGTCACCAGGGCTTCAGCAGTGGGCTGCCCAATGCAAATGAAAACATCCAGTTCCAGCCTAGAGCCATGCTCTGTGTGCTTTACAGCAAAGGGAGTTTCCACTTTAAAGAAGCCGACAGCTCTGCAGACTTCAGCAGTTTCTCTTTGTAGCTGCTTACGGATTCTGGGAATTTTTGCTGCTTACAAGGCAAAGTTAACCCCTGGGCACAGCGTATCTGGAAGTCGTGTTACGGCCAAACAGACATACAATGCTGCACACGCGCTGCTCATTTAGTGGGTTTTGGACCACTCCTAAATTGCAGAGCGTGAGTGGGTGCCAGAAGAGAGCCCAGGAAGTACTAGCAGGGACACTTCCCTCCACCTGCACGCAGCAACGTGATCCGTCCTTGGATTTTCATTCCCTGTACCAAATCCCTAGCTGGTGCCACACAGTGTCAGCAAAGAATTTACTGAGCTTTTCTCAGGGCTTCTTAGGAGGAGATTAATTGCCTGATTTATCAGAGCAGGGCCTCATCTCCTGCACAGCTCTGGTCTGAGGTCTTTACCTTCTGAGATGTGCAACGCTCCATATAAAAACTAGGTACTTGCTTCTTATTATTTTTCTTACTGCAGCACAAGAAAACTCACTGGATTAGCTTGAAATGTCATTTTTAAACAACAGGACTACTGAACTACATCTCACTATGAATATTATTATTGACATTTAAACTACACTTGTTTCAGTTTAGTTGACTTTGCTACAAATTGGTTTAACCTAAACAAATGAACAGAAGTTTTCAAAGGCATGAGGAATTTTTGTGATTTAGAGTACAGCAATCTGTGACACATAAACTGCCAGAAATTGTCTTTTCTCTAATACTGCCAGTAAAGTGACACAGGACTGGATTCTCACATTCTGCGTTTTATTTTATGCTTATTAAAGAAGAAGAATTAACAATTAACTTTTTTGTTGTTGTTGTCTTACTGGTGCTGACACAGGAGTGGTGATCTGGAGATGTACTTTTATAGACTTGATAATGTTTTTGTGGGGACAAATAAATACATTTGTGGTATTTTTGAGTTCTGAAAAAGAATTTCAACTATATATCAGGTAATCACTAACTTTAAGTATGCTGATCAACTAGACTGTTAGAGATGCTCTAATTCACTCTTGTGGGACAATTAGGGCTTAGTGGGAACTGAGAAATGAGAGAAGAGAAGTATACCAGAANCGGGGAGACCTTATAGCAGCCTACCAGTATCTGAGGGGGGCCTACAGGAGGGCTGGGGAGGGGCTGTTCACAAGGTCTTGTAATGACAGGACGAGGGGAAATGCGTTCAAACTGGCAGAGGGGAGATTTGAACGGGATGTTAGGAAGAAATTCTTCACAGTGAGGGTGGTGAGGCACTGGAACAGGTTGCCCAGGGAGGTTGCGTCTGCTCCCTCCCTGGATGTGTTCAAGGCCAGGCTCAATGAGGTCTTGAGCGACCTGATCTAGTGGGAGGTGTCCCTGCCTATGGTGGGGGGTTGGAACTGGATGATCTTTGAGGTCTCTTCCAACCTAGACCATTCTATGATTCTATGATCTGATATTGGATTTTTCAGGTACTGACATGCTGGTTTTGATAATCAGGAATGAGAGAACTAAGATAAAGCACCATTTTTTCAGCAGCCTGTGGATGTTCCTGCTCTTCAGCAATTCTTTAAGGCTATTCTGCTATATGCTTCTTCCTTGGTTTCATCCACTATGAGTGTGCTTTAATTATTTTTTTTGTTTAGATTTTTTTGTTTGGGGTTTTGTTTGTTTTATTTTGGGGTTTGTTTGTTTGTTTTTGCATTAGCTGAAGTAGATCATGGTTTGTGCTTCATGAGGACCTTCATGTGTTTACTTTCATGACAGTATTACTTACTGAGCTTTGAACAGCCTTTGTACTTGTTTCTGCAGTATTAGCTCACCCAATTCAGTGTTGGTTGCCCCTTGGGAGACTTCTGGTGAATGAGCACAATTCAAAGTCAGCAGTTGGGATAGTGGTGTATGGGCATTTATTTCAGAGGAGTTCTGCCTTCCTCTGCAAGTAATAAATGCTTATTAATTTTCAAAGGACATCCCAATAGAGGATGGTCTTTGTCAACCAGATATAGAGGGTCAGAGAAGGCATTCTCTTGGTATGGAGTTGCATAGTAGTCAAATGGCTGCTTAGTGCATGCTGTTTTGCTGAAGTATCTTTATGAATAGATGCTCTACCTGTGTTGGTGAGGGAGAGGCTTTGGTAGAAGATGACTTTCTATGGGGAATTCCCAGTACTGCCTGTACTGACATGCTGGGGTGTTTATCTCTGGCAGGGCTTTGCAGCATGCTCTAAGAGCACTAAGAACATATGCCGGGACAGGTCTAAATTGCTGAAGGTTGTCTGTGGTGGTCTGCTAAGTTCAGCCCGTAAATGAAAAGATTGTTTTCAGCTGCAGCTTAAAGGTAACAGATGTATTTATTCATTACAGTATTATTTAGTCTTTGACCTGGTAGAATAGATTAAACAGAAAAATGCAATTTCTTTAAAAAGGCTCTAGATCAGGCTAGCCTATGTAGTTTGTTAGTTTGGGTTTTTTTGGGTTGTTGTGGGTTTGCCTTTTTTTTTTCTTGGTTTTTGGTTTTGTTTCATTTGTGTGTGGCTGTTTTTGTGAGATGGGAAGCATGGGACTCAATAAAAGCAAAAGGTAAAACTTGCAGCTAGAAATCCCAGTTGGTCAGCTCCTTCAGTCGTCATTCAGTTTGGACACTGCCCATGCTTCTGGTCAAACTTTGGAAGAGCTCAGAATGCTCAGAATGCTTTTAATGGGGAAAATAAACCAAGAAGTTTCCAACAAAATGAAATATCTTGCCTGAGCTTTCTTCTTTTGTAGTGTCATGGCTTTATTGCTTTTGCGCTTACATCCTTAATTTAAAATCATATTCATCTAATTTTGTATGTGTGTATATTACCTTATGATTTTTCTGGTTTTATTACAGTCTTAAGTATTGAAAGAAATATGTTTCTTAAATACAATATTAGACTTTATTGATCTCTCAAAGTTCTATTTCATAATGTTGAGGGTTTCTTCAAAGAATGGAAATTCCTATTTTTTCCAACTCTGTTGCTAACAAAAAAATACTGAGCAACACCAGCAAAAGTCTGATTCAGTGTGGGATCAATAATATATGTCTCTACCCAAAAGAGACAGGCTGAACAGTGCTGAATTCAGAAAAGTTAGGGAAAGATACCATTTTCTTATGGTCATAAAGAAATGTTGGCTCTACTCTCGTGTAGCTATGTTTTCTGTTCTGTTACTATCCTCTTTTGGCAGATAACTTTTGGGTAGACAACTGTTCACCAAGTGAAAAGTTGTTCATGCTCTTTTTTTTTTTTTTTTTCCCTTTTTCAGAGGCCACTGGACAAGAGTCAGTGAGTAACAACTTACTGACCTGAGGACCTACACATGCTCAAATAAATGAGCTAAGTGTGAAAGGCTAAAAATCCCATTACCAGACCTTGAGCCATCTTGTTCTTAAGCAATTTTGAAGTATTTCTAGGGAAGAAATACATACAAGTTGTGGATTAAGGAACAAATCATATAAACAAGCAGTGAACCACTTCTCTGAAATAAATTTTTTCCTGTTTTTGCTTAGCTGCACTCCTCAGGCTATGAGATGATAGCCTTAAGAGATGCATGGTCATTGTGTCCTAGAATGAAATCAAACTAAAACTTTGAGGGGCTGTAAACACTGTTTTACTACCTTGGCAATGAAGTCTATCCTGAAGTGTAAAAATGCTTTCAGAGTTCTTCAAACAGAAGATCATCTTCAGGTGACTCCAACAAAACGTCTTTGATCCAACCTCCAGCAAGCCTTCACTTTGCTCACCATATCTAAAATTAGCCAACTAGATTCCGAATAGTTTAATGTAATGCCCAGATCTTTAGGATCTTCTGGACTCTCAGATATATGCTGCTTCTGAAAACTCTTCAAGCTTTACCCACAGCCCAGTTTTTAAGGGCATTGTGAGTGAGGCAAGACAATGTACCCTCTGTGCTCTAGGGCAGTTAATCCTTAAAGTCCATCCTCTCCTGATATCCAGTACATCCAGATCATGTACAAAATCTTGAATTCACCTGAACCCATTGGAATTCAGGCCACCTGTGAACCATTTCTCCCCTGTGCTATTAGGGCCCTTCTGAAAAGGGACCTCAAGCTATTTTTGAATCTGTCTGGTGTTGTTCAGGTGATATTGCTGCAGACATAGGTGGCAAAGATAAAAGCTGCCAGAGCAATTGCTGGGATAGTCTTTTCAATTAAGCAACATGAGCAGGCAAGAAGCCTGGCCATGAGTTCAGCCTTGGAGCCACTTACACAGAAATGAGTCAATGGGAGGACAGCTCTGGGGAAAAAATCAAACTGAACATCAAGTGTATATAGAACTAGATGAAGTCCAGTTTCTATAGTTCATCCTGATGGAGGAGAGCAATGTTGTTGTTTTTTTTTGTTTGTCACCGATTATTATCCTCTGTAAGCATTAATGTAAGCATTGTTTAAGAAACAAACAAAACAGGGACAAACCTACCTTTTGGAAATAGCAATAATGAAATGTTTTTGGGTTTTCTTGGTGAGCTGAAGTCACTTTGAATGCACCACGAATTGAATAATCCTGCTGATTAACCTAAAATTTAATTAACTGAAGGGGGAAAAAAATCACTTAGTGCTTTTGAATTTTTAACTGCCTTATTATATGACTAAATATCTTTTTTAAAAATACAATATTTTAAAAAATCATTTTAAAGACTTGTGGAGCTAGGATTTTTCAGGTATTCAGTCCCCTAATTCAATCACACTGATTTCAATAGGGTTTAAATCTCTAGGCACTTCTAAAAATCCCACTAGGCACTTATACATCTTTAAGCACCTAACTACCTCTAAAAGTCTGGCCCTTGATAATTTTAGAAAATGGTCCTTTCTATCATGCAGAGTTTCCTGCTAGCAAACTGGAAAATTAATTAGCATATAGATGCATCCCTCAGACGGTAGACTGGGTTGAACTGGATTTTTCTACCTTTTAATAACCATTGGAAAACAACAAGGAATTAATTGGCTTGGAAATGTGAACTGATGGAAAAAGTCAAGCTACAGAAAAGTTATTAACTATGCAACACTGAGAGTCCTTAAAACCATCAGTTAATGAAACAAAGGAAAGAATACATTGAGTGAAAATTGATTTAGAAGTGAAGAAGACAGATGAAAAAGGAACAGCACTATAATATGATGAAGAAAGGATTTCTTTCCTGGAGACTCCAGTAAGTATTCACTGCTACAGCAGTAATGAAGTCAGAACAGTGGTCCAGGGAGGATCTGTGAGGTAGTAAGAGTTCCTTTACCCTGGTGGTGTGACAGTCCAGTGTGCTTTCTGCTCAGGGGCAGCTTCACCAGGCTTTACCACAGTCTAGCCATCACAGTGCTATGTGCTCTGCCATATCAGTGATATGTCACTTCTGGCATGATCACTGATCCTGTCTAGCTATGCAACAGCCCAGCCCCTGTTGTCCCTCCAGGCATTGAGGGGTGCCAGTACAGAAGAAGAGAAAAAACTTTTCCACATGGATGTGGGGTGCTCTAGTAGTGAGACACAAAATGTTGAAATCTGTGGGAGAAAAATGCTGTGCAAGAATGAGGATTTATGGGTTTTATTATCCTCAAGGGCAGAATTTGAAATAACAGCAAGGAAGTGTTGCCTATTCCCGGTTTACATGAGATATCTTTAATCATATTCTAGCCATAGAAAGAAAGGGCTGCAAGAGGCACTCTAAAAACTCTTCCTTACTTTCATCTTTGTTTTTCCATTCAGCTTCACATGAGAAAGAGAGAAGTCTGCAGCCAGACTGATTCTGGACTGACTAGGATTGTCCTAGCACAGGGGGATAATTACGAAAGACAGATTTCTACTTCAAATGCCCCCAGGTTATTTTTTTGGATTTGAACAAAGCTCTGTTTTCATGATGTAGAGTAAATATTTTTATATGTTGTGTGCAGGGGAAGCAAATCTTTGTTTTGGCTTAACATGTTCTAATGATATAATTGACAAAAAAAAAAAACCAAACCAACAAACAAACCCACAACCAGAAAACAACAAAGACTGGCAGGAAGAAGCTTTTGGTGGAAGTACACTATTTTTAAGTGGTGAAACTTTGCATTAGAAATCCAAGCAAATAGAAACTGAAAGAATACTGAATAAAGCATAATACTTTGGTAATCATTCTTTGTTTATCAGAGTTTGTAAGGCTCTTATGAAACCAAAGAGGAGCCAAAGTGAGTGTGCATCACTCCACAAACAGAGCATGGGGTAAATTCCTATCACATGCCTTCTAAAGGGTTCAGTACACCATACAGATCCATGAAATTAAATAAATTTTAATAGTACAGAGCCAGGAATTTACTTGGAATTCTTTTTCTACAGGTAGTATTTATGAGCGTGTAACATAGGAAAGGAAATGAGAGGAAGGTGATGCTTGCCAATTAGATTGAGCTGTCTTATGATTGGGTAAGGAGAGTGACAGACTCAGTACTATACTGGTCTATTCACTTTAACCTGTTTGTTGAACGCAGCTCCTGTGGGAGCAGGTTGATGATCTGATCAGAAGTCCCAAAAGTGAAATGTATGTTCTGTCAAGACATGTGCCAGGATTACCTTTATGAACTTGATTGCTGCCACTGGAGGCTTTTGTATCACAAATTCCCGAAAATCAGAATTGCACAAGACCAAACACAAATTCCATCCGTGTGTGTTTACCCATGGCAATGTGAGAGAGCTGCAAAGAGGAGAACAGAATGACATTGGGTTGAAAAAAATCTAAATTCTTCTCTCAGACCTGCATGGAACGAAAATGAAGCCTTCTGGTCCTTCTCAACTTACAGTGGTAAGAAAAAAAAGAAAAAGCCCAGTAAGATTGATCTCTTTTGTGCTCTTCAGTGTTGCTATTCCTTTTGTTGGCAGGGTGAGGAGACCAGCCTGCTCTTGGTGCCACTAGAAGTGAGACAGCTTGTGCTGCTACAGTGAACCTTGTCTCTTTACTGCAGGCTCCCTAAAGAATCTCCAAGCCTGTGCTCTGCTGCAACAGACATACGGCTCACTAAGGTCCATTTCATCATTCTGAAATGAGATCAGATTGTACTGTCCAGTAGCAAATTGATACTTGGGCGGAACAGCAATTACCTTATTTTGTAAATTATGGCTTACTACTGTCATCTACACTATTGAACAAGGCAGTGCAAAAGCAGAAAAACATAATGAGGCTGAGAAGTTTACATTCTGCATTTTGGAGGTTTTTCCTCTGGCCAGTCTCAGCCTGTTGGTGCATAGAGAGCATGAACTGGCCTCTGATGTGCTCCTTCCCTATCAGCTTCATCCAAAAACTAACCTGCTTATGACCTCTGAGTGTTTTGTGTGTTGTGGACCAAGGTGTGGAAAGTCAGTATGATTAGGAAATTCCCTTTCAACATTCCTAGTCCCAACTAAAACACTGATATAGGCTCACACATGGCCTGCAGAAAGCAATGTAATAAGTTCAAGCTACTGCCCTTGCATAAGTCTAACTCCCTGTAGTGCAAGGTAGTACTCAGGCAGAGGAGCAGAACTCGCATGCTTCTAGGAGTTAATCAGCAGATGAACTCAAATGAGTTTGAAACTGATGAAAAGTTTTTACCAGTAAGGCCAGCTCTTAATTTAGTCTATAATCATCTTCCAAATGGGACAGAGATGCATTTCTCAGTTCCTTAATGAGACACAAATTCTTGTTTGTTCTTATCTGGGAGAAACAAAAGCCAGAGGTGGTATTCCAGTAGCACTGGAAAGCTTTGTTGTGCAAAGTTTCTCCTTCTGCCTGCCTAAATGAATAAATATTTTTTGTTGTGAGCTGAATACCCTTGACTTGCATCCACTTCAGAGAGACAGTTTGGCTTTTATTTCTGAAATATATTCTCCTGGCCTACATTTAAAAACGTAGTTGCTAATTTTAAGGATATCAAAGCTGCTGAAAGGAATGCTCACAAAACACCTGCCCTTATGGAAGCTGGTAAATTAAACAGCATTGCTTGTGGACTAAAGAAAATACAGTCAAGGTGATGAACAAGAAGCTTACAGGTAGATCTTTTGGGAGAGACACATAATTAGATTCCTGTGTATCTTAATGTTTGTGGCACTCTCCTTTCTGCCTGCCCAGCCCAGTGAAGCACTTAGGGCTGAGTAACGCCTTGGAGATCAATGGCACTGGTTACAGTGTGTAAACCTAAGCACACATCTGAGATGTTAATTTGGTTAGAGCCAAACTGAGTAGCGTGCACATAACACTATATTTGGATTCACTATATGCAGTTCTCAGATCTGTATTGATTTGGACTTTGAAGCCTTCACTGGAGCAACTTTTAAGTTTCTTTTTTATAAACACGAAATGAATTTGATATAGTTGCTCCTTTCACCGAGAGATTTGAAAATATTTTTAAAATATGAATGTATTGATCTTTCACTATGGGGAGAGTAAATAGTAGCAACCCATAAAACCAGATGAGGAATCTGTAAGTAGATTTTTTTCCCCCTTCCATTCTTCTACACCAACTGAATGGAATTGGAAAACAAATTTGTCTTGATCGTATTCCCATCTGCTTTGGGTTCAGTTTCATTAGCTTTCTTGAAAAGGAGCTTCTGTCAGGAAAGTTTGTAAAAGCACTGGTGTTTAGTAGGCATTCAAGAATAGTTGAACAAAGTTTATCTTGATTTTGTAACCTGGCTTTTCATTCATGGTCTTATGCATGCCTGTTCTTCTTTACTTTCCATGAAAATATCTTGTTACCTGTATTGCTTAGTCAGATTAAAAGCTTCTAAATGGCACACTGAGCATATATTAGTAACTGCAAGCTCTCACAGAAATCAGTTAACATAAATTGTGATCTGTTCACACCTAGCACAGGAATGTATAGAGAGGCAAAAGTCTGCAAATATGTGACTGATTTTTTACTATATCTATTGCTCCTGAATTGGTTTGATTTTAGAGAGGGAAATATAGAGGGAGGGTTAAAAAAAACCCCAATACTTAAAAAACATTAAAATAACATAACAAAGACTGTAAGACTCACTGGTTATGTGTGGAATGAACAGCTGTAGCCACTTTAAACAGGACAATAATATATAGGGAAAAGAACAATAATGCTAACCATTAAGCACTGGTCTTAGGAAGAACATTCTCTCATAAGCAAGTTATTGCATAATTCTCTGTTATGGGAGTTTCACACCTTCCACTGAAACATCTGGTGCTAGGAATGCAATAAAACACTAAATGAATTTCTGACCTGATGTGGCATGACAATCAATATAATTCTTTTATTAGCTAGCTCTGGTCTTAAGAACTTGTCATAGTAACAGCACACAGCTTTGCAGAATGCTAACTTATGATCAAACGTTCAATTTATTTTAAAAACTGAATCTTTCCTGTCTTATTGCACATTTCCTTAGGTCTGGAGAGATTAACCCAGCATGCTTAATGGTTGTGGAGAAATGGTTTTCACTGGAGAAAACCTGCTTTCACATGCTTAATGGTTTTCACTGGAGAAAACAGAGGCTCTTGGAGTTGATTAACACCTAATGTATGCTATGTAGGAAAGCTGTAGTGGTACAAGGCAGCTGACCTGAGAACGAAATTGCTTTAGACCAAGTAGTGGCCTATACAGGGTCTTCAGCCATATCTCCTTCCCACAATATTCTACTGCAGTGTCTTTTCTTCCACCCTACTATCTCTCAGTCCCTTCTAGCACCACATGTCAAAATAAAATTTCTAATAATCTGATGGATATTTCTGTAAATCTAGTCTGGGAGCACAGTGTTCATCAGGTCACAAAATCAAAAGCTACTGCAGGTGCATCAGACATGAATTCAGTGTCAGCCTGAATTGCTGCCATAGGACTGATTGCATGGTGCGGGAGATTTTAATCTCCTTAAGATGCTTTGTTCCCCTAGCCTTCCAGAAACACTGGAGTCCCAATGTGAACAGGTCTAGGGAATATTGAGGCTGTTGGAGAAAAGGCCAAGTCATCCAAAAATGACCTTGAGGGTCTTGGGAACAGTTCATAACGGAAATTCAAAGACTCTTTCATGAGGGCTATATCACAGTGAGGTCCCATTAAAGTCAAGCACAAGCTACCTGTTTGTTTCAGACAGATTAAAATTATACCAATCTTGAGTGGCTGGAAATTCCTAGCTCTGAAATGATGCCCCTGCTGAGAAACCCTAAAGAGTGCAGCACTGTGAACGATTCCCTCACTCCTTCAGACTGAAGCTATGCTGCAAAGCAATGCATTTTGATAGCATGGCTCACATCTCTCAAAGCAGCCTGAATGATTTTTTTTTCCCCCCAGAGTGCAGCAAAGTGTTAATATGATAGCTCTGTGGTTTTGAATCACAAATGTGTTTTCAGGTACACCAGAAGTATTGAATCAAATGTAAATATCTTATACTATTAAAGGAAACATGCTTATACATCAGAAGGGCTTATTTTGTGCTAGGTAGTACACAAAACTCCATGAGATTTCAACAGCCGTATTTTCATGCAAATGGACTGTATCCAGTCCGAAGATATTTCAGGAATCCCAAACTTTATGCACCACCTCTGAAGTTGTGTTCATATAGAACACTATTTAATTTGTCATTAATTAGTAAATTACTGTGTGAAAGCCAGCAAATGATCTTGGTTGAATTGACCAACACAAAGAATATTCTTCTGGAAACAAGCTGAAATTCTTACTGCTGGGCAATTTCCATGAAAATAGAACAGTCTTTTGAAGCTTGTATTTTTAAATAAGAATAAAATTATGCCAAAAGATGGCAAATAAAAAAGGGGGGGGAAATCCTAACTAAAAGACATAGCCAAGAAAATCCCAACTGCCCCAACAAGATAAAAAGACTTATTTCTTGCAAGGAGCTACTTGAAACTGGAATTTATTTGGGACTGTTTGGAAGATAGAAGTTAGTGTAAATCCCTTCTCATTGCATCTCCTGGAAGTCGGGGTAGATTTTGTTGTATGAAATCTTTTCCTCTTTGAAAGTCAATGACTGGGAAGGGGGGCAGTGGGGAAGGGAAGACTTGGCAGACTGCCACTGTCTTCTTTCATTATTTCATATGTTACACGTACCATATAAATCTACATTTGCTTGGTTTACCACCCTGTATGTCAGTGCAGGACTGATTGTTATTTTATTGTTATAAATAATATATGCGCATTTAGAGACATTGCAAATATTTAGCTTTCTTGAATCCTCACTTTTGCATACTTTCCCCTGCTTATACTTACCCCCTGCCTTCGTGTCTGCTACCAAGTCAAAATAAGAGTCTCCCCCATCTCTATCTCCCATTGTTTTTTCCATGGTTGACTGAGTGGTGTGCTAGGTTCAGTGAACTTGGTCTTGACTAGTGCCCCACCCAGAAACAACCTTCCCTTCTATATGAATTAACATATGAAAGCTGCTAATGTCATTTTACTACAGCTCTGCTTCACGTCTCAGAATTGTAAGTGGCATCGTGCAGCCCACATTTGTCCAGTTTCAGAGAAGGATCTTTCTCCCTCTTCTCTATTTCTTCTTTTTGCCCTACATTTCAGTGAAAAATACTGCCTCCTTCCTTTTATTTGCTAGATATGTGCCTTCCCTTCAGTAAATATTGGCCACTTCAGATATGAAAACAATTTTCAATCTGGGGTTCTGATGTGTTAGAAATATTACTGGTTCATGTGGGACCTGTCATCTGAGGATGAAATTGGTTATTGCAGGCTGATTTAGAGCAATGGAAGGAGCTGGTCTCTTGGAACTTCAGCATAGTAGGAGTCTCTCCAGAGTTTCAAACACAAACAACAGTGAAGGACAGAGTCTAGTGGGGTATAATTTTTAAACGGTGTTGACTGATGCCACTTGCTAACTTATTGCCCTCAAACCTGGTTATGTATAAATGTGAATTATTTTTTATATATTGAATATATCCCTAAGCATATATGAACATGCTATTGTGGGTTTGATATGTCAGTATGAACAAAAAAGAATTTGTTCTTTACAGTAGCTTTTGGGTGTTAAAAGATATTCTTTGTTGTGATTTCCAGCAAATAGCCAAATAGCATGGGTACAAACCCTCGCTCTGCACCACCACTAAATGCAATCTGCACACACGTTAAAGAGTGAACCAGTTTTCTGACGTTGAAACAATAGCTTGACAAGAACAGGTATAACTAAAATTAGGAAAAGCACTTGCCCCCACAGTCAGCTACAAGTGATTACTTTCTTTCTTAGATTCATTCAGAAAAGAAAACATACACCAAAAAAATACCAACATTTTAAAGGGTCCTTACTTTTTATTATGTTTATTCCGAATAAATCTTGACAAGAAACTGCGAATGTTAATGGCTGCTATTGTTCAGCTCAACAGCAGGAAATGCAACACGACTGCTTTTATGGCGCGTGGGAGAGAGGACACTTCATTTCCTAAGAGAAATACTGTGTTTTTTCATTGTTTTTTGTGTTTGTTGTTCCCACAAAAATGGACCCAAGTGTTTTGAAAGGATTACAAATATAGTTGCAATTTGGCACTGTGAGCTGGTTGCAGTTGCTGTGTGTATGTTTCTCTCTCTGTGCTTGTGTGTGGAATTCGGCCAATTCCAACTCTGAGTTGGTCACAAGCAGCCAAACAGCTTTCAGTGTTCTTTTGTTGTAGCTGCATTCTCTAGAAGGTGAAATCTTTCAGGCTCTAATTCAAGGTACTACATGGTCTTCTGAGAAGATAAATCATCAAGAGGCAGTGTCCGCTTCTGAATACTTAGACTTTGCAGTTACATTCATCTGGTCTCCAAGAAATAAGTTTCATCCTTCTAGGTCTTGGTTAAGCCAAGACACATACTAAGTTTCTTTCATCTTTGGAGTTTTGATGACCTCAAGGAAATAATTGTTTAAGAGAAAAATGTAGTCTACCGCACTGAGCAGTCAATGTGCCATGTGTGTTTAACCAGGAAAGGCTTTCACCACTAGCATTTGGAGTGATCAGGTGTAAGGGCATAGTCTAGTATTCAGCTTTATGCATCATCACAGCTTGTTTAAATACTATGAAGCAGCCTGGCATTGGCAAGCCCTGTATTATTTATCACCAAACTGTGTCTTTTAGTACTTGGCTGCACAAATATCTGAGAAGTGATAGGCTCAATCATGAGACATGTGGCCATTTTCCATAGCAAACCAAACACTGTCCATTCTTGCTGGTGTTTGGCAGAACTAAAGTTACAAAGCCGAAGAGTCTCTGAAAACAGCAAACAGAACTGTCAGACTGCATTGAGATCCTGTTGGAGCCCAAAGGCCAGTACAAACGGCAGGTTTGTGTAGGCAACTGCCTCCCCTCTTTTCCAAATCTTTAAAGATGTGCTTGCTGCCAGAATATCTGAGCGTTCATCTTTGTTACATTCTGGCTTCTTGCAGTTATTAAAGAAAATGTATATTATCACTTGGAATGAAATATATACACATACAGCACGAGTATATCTAGTGAAATATATGTGTGAGTACTGAACAACAAGCACATACTGAAACAAACAAGCAAAAAGGAATGTTTCAAGACATTTGACAGTGTTAATATTGATTACTGAATAGATTAAGAGACAGCCACAAGAGGTTTTGTCAGGAGATCAAACTTTACCTGTGTGACAGTGTTAATAGTATGAGACGTGAACATTTATCAACAAAACAGCTTCAGCTGCTTGGGAGAAAGCATTGCACCTCCAAAGTGTTTTGTCATACAGCTTCTTCCACCTAACAAATCATGGTGGTATGATGAAACTCGCTCATGGTGAGGAAAATAATGTTTCCAGCAGGAGGCTGTATCAGTAAGTTGCTTAAGGAATTCTTTCAATACATTTTTAGCATGAATAATTATCTATTATTGCTAGAAAGGTGAGGAGGACATTAGAACCAGGTGGACAGGATCATTGGTTCATCTGGCCCATGTTGTCTCGTGAAGTAAGTGACCATACTAGACTTTACATGGGAGTATGAAACCTCAGTGTAGAAGTGTGGTGGTTAGGCAGTATCCGCCCCCCAACCACACACACACACCCCTTTGAAATAACCCAGGCTAGAACTCAGTTGGATGGAAGTTAGTAAGTGAAGCTTTATTATTAGAGCTTTGCACAATATACAAGCAGCTGTTTACAATATATAACAGATATTTACAGATATATACGGTGAAAAGGTAATACAGAAACACCACACCCCTCCCAGAGATCAGAGTCCCCAAGAGGAGTTCCCAACCACCCTACCACCTTCCCTATCCCCTACCCCACTACCCAGTCTTATTCCACTATCTGTCTTATGTACCACATAAGTGAGGAAGATCAGTGTCACGGGACTGGGCTAATCAAACACAGTATCCCGTGGGAGGAGGGGGGGAACGGTACCCTCCTCACCGGTTCTTCGGGTTTCGGTCGGCAGAAATAGACGAACGCGTTGCTCAAACATCAGGTGCAACAATTTAACATTTAGA
>VWZI01003745.1:12750-54792 GCA_013396835.1 Psilopogon haemacephalus | reverse complement strand
AAAAAAAAAAAAAAAAAAAAAAAAAAAAAAAAAAAAAAAAGCTGTAGACAAATATTCTTGTGTGTCTTTGCTTGTGTGTACATATACTATTTCTTCATATATCTGGTCCATTTTAACTAAATCTGAGAGGGCATAAATCTGCCTTGAAGGTCAGGGAAAATATGTAGCGTGATGAGGAAAAAAAAAAAGCCACAAATGCACTAGTAGGGATAGTGTCTGCTGGGGGCTGCAGAACATCAGAGAACTCACTGCCTTATCTACACAGGATGTCTGAGCAGATTCATGGCATCCTCCTTTCTAGCTCTGACAGCAGGCCCACAATTGTAATACTTTCCTCTAGCTGTTGCTCTTCCTACTTTGCTTTGTGTTGAATTTCAGGGGGGAAAGGGAAAGAGCACACAACTGAGCAAGCGTGTTTGAAGTAGTCCAGTTTGTGTGTGCAGTAAACTGGGAGGGTGTTGCTCTCATCTGAATGGTGAGGTGGCCGACATGGGTAGGCAGCGCTGAATGTGCTGTGCAATATGGGAGCCTGAGCGTGCCAAGTGCAGCTGTGCTTGGAGATCTTCAGCCTCCCTCCCATGGCAAAACTGCCGCTGATGCAGAGCCAGGGCACAAACACTGCTTGTGCTGATAGTTCTTGGCCTTTCTGAATGGTAAAATTTGCATTCCCTTCTTGGACAGCGTCGTATATAACTTTCCCATTGAATATGCTTGGACTGTTTTCATTTTGTAATTGCCAGCCTTACAAATTTACTATTTGTCATTTTGCCTGCGCTAGTAAGTTTGACCACAAAATGCCCAAAGCCTTTGTAGCCTATTTTACAGAGGATTATTTCAGGCCTAGATACAATATTTGGGATCTGGAGTGAAAGATATGGCTTTCAAGAGACATCCCGACATTGACTTGGCATTCGTGTCCCACCTGCTGAATGCCAGTGGGATCCTGTCCATTGCTTTCACAGGCTTTGGATCCCACCCAGAGCATTCTCAAAGACAGGTGGTTACTGCGAGTATGGGCTGGCTTAGGAAATCACAAACAGTTTTGAGAGAGGTTTTCCTCTTTCATCACAATGTAATTTTTGTCAACATTTTCTGAAGAGCCCAAACAACTGCTGCTGGAAAGCAGAGTTTAAATCATCCTGTAGAGTAATTTGTGCTACATTCCCAAATTCAATTTGCATACAGTAATGTCTCCTAAATCATATTAAGCCTTCATCACAAACCTTGCTAATTATCAGAAAATTAAACAGGAGTTTCCTTTCAGAGTTTACTTTGTATTACTCTAATTTCTTTTAGAATCTAGTACTCTAATTTCTTTTGAAATCTAGGACACATATTTCTAAAACTCTTACATGATTTCCTAGCACAGTGATGGTTACTATTTGTTGCTGTTTTGTTCAATTTTGATATTGGAGTTTTGCAGCAGTTTTCGTTGTCTTTTCCACAAGGATGATCAGGGGCATGGAGCACCTCTCCTATGAGGACAGACTGAAAGAGTTGGGGCTGTTCAGTCTGGAGAAGAGGAGGCTCCAAGGTGACCTTATTGTGGCCTCCCAGTATCTGAAGGGGGCCTACAGAAAAGCTGGGGAGGGACTTTTTAGGCTATCAGGGAGTGACAGGACTAGGGGGAATGGAGCAAAGTTGGAGGTGGGGAGATTCAGACTGGATGTGAGGAGGAAGTTGTTCACCGTGAGAGTGGTGAAAGCCTGGAATGGGTTGCCCAGGGAGGTGGTTGGGGCCAGATCCCTGGAGGTGTTTGCAGCCAGGCTGGATGAGGCTGTGGGCAGCCTAATGTAGGGTAGGGTGTCCCTGGGCATGGCAGGGGGATTGGAACTAGATGATTCTTGTGGTCCCTTCCAACCCTGACTGATTCTAGGATTCTTTAACAAGAATCAAAACCTTGGTGTCTATTTTGCTTTGCCTGTGTGTTTTTATTTCCAAATAGTAAGAAAATGGCGGTACCTTTTTCTTACGCAATGTGTATGTTCAAAGACTGTCATGTTTTCAGCTAAAAGCAAACTAGAAGGCAGGTATTTTTTTCCCCATTTTGACCATTCATCTTCTTAATCGGCTGCTGCTTATTTTCAGCAATATCACAGCCTTTTTCTCTAACAAAGCATATATTCATAGATGTCCTACTTATTCTACTGATCACCTTGGGCACTTCCCAACACCCACATAACCTGGGAGAAATTCCTCTACCCAGTCCCTCGTGGCTTGGTGGGCCATGTGCAGCTCTGCAAGGTGGACTTTCTAACTAGCAGGAAGAGTCAAATCATCAGCAGCTACTTAAAGCATCATGTATTCCTGTTGTAGTTTTTACCCTGGTGAGTACTGCAAGTGGAACAATACCGTGCTTGTGAATTGTTGTCTCGCTTGCAGCCTTATTTCTCATTCTTGGCTTGTGTCCTAGAACAGGATCCAGAGCAGTCGCTGACTACAGCGATACAAAAGAAAACACACCGCCAGTGAAGCAGTTGCACAATCTGCCTTCAAGCACGCTGCTCCCATTGTGTGCTTCTGCGGATCTGCCCCCCAAAATATAGGTAATTTAAATCCCCTGGGGCTGAAAGTAAAAAACAAACAAGCAATCAGAAAGTTGAAGCACTTACAAGCTCTTCCGTTTTGAAGGAAGAAGAAACACAGAGGAAAAGTCTTTGATATACTTAAGTGCTCTTGAGCCTAAGAACCGTGCCTGAGAAGCACTTAAAATCCTTCATAGCACTTAATGTCTCCTCCAACTGAAGTGTGCCCTGCCCAGCACTCATCTCACCTCTTACCTCCTCTCAAGAGGACACCAGACCTCTGCGCAAGGGAGATTTCTGCTTGCAAGTGAGGCAATCTTCTCCAAAATTTGTGCCTGAAATGACCTTGCAGATTTACTTGTAAGCCCTGTTGCTGGTACTCTATAGTGAACCTCAGTAACGGTAACAGCCATCTGGCCAGGAGCCTTTTTCTAGGACTAATGACGGATATCCTTAATTAGGAATGATACAACGGACCTCTAAATAATAATTAGGAATAATACAATGGACTTCTAAAAGAAATCTGAGTTTGCTAGAAACCTAGATGGTTGCTCCCATGGAAGCGCAGAAAGACTTTATCAGCTCCCCAGACAAGGGGCAGTTTGTTGCCTTCTGTCCTGCCACTGCAGAAGGAAATCAAGAAAGAGAAGTAAAGTCCCACTGAAGACAAACAGAATTTTGTTTAGAAATTATCTTCAGGACATGGCAAAGGGATATAATAGTTATACCCAGTTATCAATGTAAATTAGGAGAAATATACAGATTTTAAAGTATTATTATTATGGTATTTTAAGCACAAAACTAGCCATATATGAGACTAAACACAATGTGCAGAGGAGATGGAGACAGAAGATGCACAGAACCTTATTATTTTGAGATAATTAAAAGCTGTAAGACATTACACCTCAAGACAAAGGCACAGCTAGAAAGAGGAGAGAAATTGCAGCAAAATTAAAAGACAAGTTAAGGAAACATCTTCTAAAGGAAAATACAGACACTGAAATATACCAGAGAGGAAAAGCAGGCAACGAAAATAGAGTAGACAGGTTAAAAAGAAGGAAAAGTATGAAATAAAATGAGATTAGATTCAGACTGAATGGCTGGCTACTCTGACACTCAGTTTGATGCCACCTTTTTTTTGTGATCAGTGTAAATACACTGGCCTTTTGCTTGTACATACAACTGCTGGACATATTGCAGCAGACAACGTTTAATGATGGCAAGCTTATTGTGTGAAGTCTTTTCTGAATGGGGAAGAAAGGAAGAATGGGACTCTCAGGCTTAAGCTACTGCCTTTCTGCTAGATCTTACTAGTACTGCCTACTTACCTTTCTGCTTAGATCTTGTGTGGTGCAAAGAACAAAGGGGGGTTTTGGGTTGTTGGTGGGGTTGGGTTCTTGGGTTTTTGGGGTTTTTTTGGTTTGTTTTTTTTTTTTTGTTGGGTTTATTTTGGTTTTGGGTTTTTTGATTTGTTTTTTGTTGTTTGGTTTCTTTTACAAAATATCTGCAATTAAATTATTTTTGCCACTCCACCTGGGACAGAATTGGAGAGATTATGGTAGTCCCAGGCTTCTTCCCTGACCCCCAAACTCATGCATCAAACAGAAGACAAAGTGGGATAGCCAGTACTAAAAATAGATATAGTTTTTGTATGTAGGATCTAGGAATGATGCTGTGTTTTCACTGTGCAGATGATTACTTCTATGCCGTCAGGTCTTGCCTCATCACTGAGGGCTCGGTGAATGAATGCAAGCCTGTTTTCTCTGTTTCCAGCTGCAGTACCGTACTTGGGGAGGACAATGTGTTGCTCAGATCATTTGCCCGGGGCTAGCAGCAACTCCCTGTTCTGCCAACTGCCCATGCAACCACGGGCAAATGCTTTCACCTCTGGAGCTGGTGTCTGAGGCAGCACATCTAACTGGCTGCCGTAGGAGCGAAAGTATCAAAGCGTCTTGAATACAAAGCTAAGGAGGTGTCAAGCGCATTTAGCTTCATCCACCTAAAACTCCCAGCAGCACTTGAAGGTGTTGGGTCAACTGAAAAGGTAGCAGTAAAGTCTAGTTTTCAGCTATTGAAACGTCAGAGGCAAGGAGATGGGGTTAGAGAAGCCCATTGGGCTGCTTGGCTGTGCAAAATGCTTCAGTGACCTTTGCAATGTCCCTTGTTGTGCACTCGCCTTTCCCCAGTTCATCCACATCTCTATTGTTCCAGAAACGCCTCTACTTAGCACCAAGCTGGGCCCAGCGCTTTGTTAGGTCTCTCCTTGGCACCAGAGACACTTTGCTTCTATCTTATCTGACCTCCTTGCTTCACCTTTTCTCTCTCGCCTGCATTATCATACCGCAGATATACTACCTTGGGATCAAAAGAGTCCCTTTCCACACATATGTAAATTCTAAATTACCTCATCGTTAATCTAGGAAGCGGGCAGCTTTCCATATTGGCCGGCAATCTGTCCCTCTACGGCGCTGTGATTCGGCAGGCAGCGCTTACCAGCCCCCCTGGGCAGGGCATGGCAGGGCAGGGCAGGGCAGAGGAGGGCAGGGCAGGGCAGGGCAGAGGAGGGAGCCCTGCGCTGTGCCGGATGCGCGGCCGACCCCAGTGTGCTGGAGTGCCGGCTCTCACAGACCTGCAAAGGTGATCGACAAAGGTTACTGCCTTTTACAGAGGTGTGATTTGAAAACTCTTAAAATCACTCCCTCTGTGCAACTGCAGTTTGCCCTGGCTCCCCTGCTTATCATCTTTCAGATGTCTTCTGCCACTGAAAGTTTCCCTGTAGCTAGCCCAGGGGACTGTTGCTGTATATGGCCACAAAGTTCCTATTTGTGTGCTCCAGAGAATATCAATTAAACTTGGCTGTTCACATGCATTTTCATGTGCTGCGTGCTTATATATCAGTGCACCTAGCAGGAGAGCACGACAAGCATGTGCTCAGTGACAAACTGAAAAGCAGGGGGAATAAATTAGCTTTTTTTTTTTAAAGAAAGGCTCGCTTTATTAACATGTATTTTGTTCAAAACTGAACGGAGAAATCCAGGCATCCACGTAAAATGTAAGCAAGTGAATTAGCTTCAATATTCCTCGATAGCGATTGAGAAACTGGTATTGTTTTCAATGTATTTCACAACAGGTTGCCTTGAAAAACTGCTTGCTGGTATATACTGTTTACCATTAACTGAGAAAATCATCTGGTGCCTGAATGCAGAATTATCGAAAGGGTGTTTATTGTCGTCTTGCTGTCTTCCCTACAATTTAAAAAGGCGTAAACGGGCTGAGTAATGGCCTGTTAAAGTGCTGTTTAGATTTTCAGCCACTAGTGAGTGCTCTTGAATAGTTTTTCAAGGCAGAGAGACCTTGAACCCCGCTGAGCTGCAGTCCAAACCTCTGGGTGAATCTGTTTGAAGCTGGAGAAAGAGCAAGGTTTATAAGGGGGGGATATGCAGCGCCACTGATGTGGAAGCAGCTTTCCCGAGTGGGGCCACAGCAGCGGATGAAGTGGCAGGGACTTGGCATTTTTAAGTGGGATTAAAAATTAAATTACAGTGCTGACAATCTGCAGCTCGCAGTCACTTTTATTTCTGTCCACTGGTATAATGCTGCTTAAAAATCTCTACACCTTTATTAGAAGTTTCTATTTCAGTCTACTAGTACCTGCTGTTACTTGTTTTGTGTTGTGTGCCTGTGCCAGCTAGCTCCTGGATTTAGCTGCTTATGCACATTAAATCAACAGCAAATGCTGGGTGTTAGCCTGGGCTGAAATCTGAGGCCTCTGCAAACAAACATATAGTTGGCTGAAAAGGCAATGGTTTATTTAGATTTGGAAGAAACAAGTTGCATATTACAGAGACACACACAGCTAAAGTTTTTGATGTGCAATTTCACCAAGGGAATACTTTTTTTTATATTGAATGAGGCTTGACGTTGTCCCAATAACAAACTGAAGACTTTGTCTTTACATGCTTGCACAAAGCCTGAGATATTAATTAATTGAAGAGAGAAAATGGAAACCTCTAGCAGTATGTGATAATGTTTGTGCACCCAGCAATGGCAGTTTAGAAGATGCATAAAACAACCCTGAATGTACTAAACTGCTCCTTCTTTTATGGGACAAAAAAGTCTGTAAAACTGAATGGTTCAGATATCCAAGTTACTTTAAAAATTCTGCTTACAAGAAAGAAGCCCTATTGCTTTTGACCCTTACTTAGTCATCACCAGTTAACTCCAACGCTGATTTTCCCCCACCCCCTCACCCTGTACAATTCATACTCATTGTAATTAATTTTATGGCCTTTTTAGCAAAGGGAGACCTCTACATTTTATGCTACATTGCACAAGCAATTGAAAGTTGCAGATGAAAAAAACCTAAGCACCAAATGTTTAGCAGGTTTTTATTCTATTTTAAATGAGCAACCTATTTAAATCAATTATCAGCTTAAAATGAGCAGCCTGATCTAATTAGTGTTAGCCCCTGGTGGGTTAATGAATGAAAGGGAGGTGCTGGGCAGATGTGCTTTCCCCCAGGATATTCTTCTGCTGACCACATTGACATAGAATCCTTCTAGATGGGAGAATTTTGTCAAATAAAATTGCTGAAAACTAGAATTACAAAATGTAGAATTATTAATAGCAGAACAATGAGTTATGTGGCTTGGGGGGTCTTTGCTTTAGCCGTGTGTGGGGGTTTGACAGACTTTTAAAGGAAGCTTTTGTTAGTGTGAGATAAGTAATTACAAATCCCAAATAAATTGCTTTTAGAATTAGCATGTGAATTTCTCTCTGTAAGACAGGAGAATTAAACATACTGTGGAAAATGCCAACTAAAATCTTAAAACACAAAATGGTCAGTGTTACAGACCACCTTATACCCATCCTTCCTGTTCCTCTCTCCCAGTTCTCAGTTCCTTGGTTACTTTAATGTCCTCTGAGCTTTCTCGCATAGCCAATTAGTAAGCTTAACATAGTATATGCAAGTATAAAATATGTTAAGCAATATAATAATATATTAAGCACAGTTAATATATTAAATGTGACAAAGGGTGAAAATGATGTTGTTAATAAATGGTCTTACTTTCTTATCTCTTTGATAGGTTTGGTGAGTAGTCCACTGTGAGTGCACAGATGTTTGAGTTTTTAGAAGATGGCATTTCTGGAAACAAATACTGAGTTGCTCAAAAATATTACAATTTGGGTTTGTGTAGGACTTCCAGGTTTCTTTTTCTGGATATGATATGACTTTTAAAATGTGTCCTACTGCTTTTCCCTCTTTCCTGATGTTTTCTCCTGCCCATGTGGGCTCATAAAGAAGAGTGGATCACACCATGAACTGTAAGGTAACCCCAGGAGCCAGTTTCCCTCTCTCTCCACTGGGAGTTGTATCTCCCCTTTCATGAAATCTGAGTGGTGGCTTGCCTTTCACTTTTACAGATGTGATACTGATTTTCTAGATTCCCATCAGTCTGTTCAGAAATACATTTACGTAGACGTGAGAGGCCATAAAGTTTACAAATATTCTCAAATGGCAGCAAAAATATATTGACATTGTGTGCTACTTGTGTACTTACTTGCTACTCCTGGATCCTCAGCCTCTGCTGAATGAATAATCAAGTTTTCCTAAATTTCTCTGTTCAACCAAGACAAGTAAACAGATTTTGGTGAATTATAATGCTGCTGACCAAACTCTGTAGTGTTTGATAGCAGAAAGTCTACTTTAAGTGCGGGACATTTTGGAACAGTCCACATGTTATATGAAGTTAAATGATCTGACGGTCACGAGCTGCTGAGGCTTCAGCAAAAATCTCTGGTTTGCTAGAGAATTTTTTTCACTGTGTTGCTCATGTGCCTGTCAAAAAAGGTCAAAATGATTTCTAAAACATGGGTGCGAAGATGTCCTTTTAAAACATCCAAATAAGTGCATCAGCAGATGTATTAAAAAAGCAACTTCATAAGAAGCAGCGGCTGACCTGTGGGCTCTTCCAGGAGATTCTATTTCATTTGTACTTCTGTATTACAGGCACTTTCCTGAGACTTCAAATCTTATGTCTTTGTAATTATAAGGTGAATGTTTTCACTAGTCCAGAAGAGCTTACAGACAAACTGAATACACATAATTACACAATATTTATCGGGATGTTTTAATGTGGAAGGCTTTAAAATATTTTCTAAGTGACACTGGCATGCTTTGAAAGGGCTAAATATAACTCAAAGTGTGTCATTTGAAAAATACAGGAGAAGTATGTTTGGGGTTTTTAAATCAAATGCTGGCTTTAGATTTTGGTGGTTTTTTTTTTTTTAAGAGAAGAATATCTACTGACTTTTGGGGAGAGAGATACCAGGAAAAATAACTTTTGAGGGTTTTTTTTCTCCTTTTGAAAGTTAAATTAGAACCCAATAGATAATCATAGTTTTGCCATGAGTTATTACAATGATTTATTCAATTAACCTCATGAATATAAGCCCTATCATTAAATAAGTGAAATTTCAGACCAACAATTACAACTTTTGCTAACTGGAAGCAGTGTAAGTATTAAGTGTTTAAATATACCAATATTGGAGCATGATAATTTTTAAACATAATTACCTCTTTTATTATATTTTGATTAGATTAAAATTAATGCATTATTAAGCCATGATATGTTCTACCATCTAGACCTCTGTATAGACAAAGATAGGAGTTTCCCCCCCGCACACACCCTTTTCTCAGGTCTAAATTAATTAAATTCCTTTTAATTATAATTTACTAAAAAGCTCCACTTTCACCACTATTATGTCTTTTGAACTTTGAAATTCAAGAAAGGGAAAAAAGAGGGGGGGAAAAAAAAAAAAAAAGAAGGATGAAAAAGAAAAGAAACCAAACCCTTAAAATGGTCTTTTGCGGGAGAACTGAACTGTCAGCGAATTCAGGCAAAATTAATTATTTCAGCTTGATAAACCTTTTCATCTATTTGACTCCTTATACAGAAAAGCCAATTAATAATGTCAAACATGCTTTGCCTCCAGGGACGGGTGGGTTGTAATGAGTGTGTTTACTGCGGAGTGGCTATAGCAGAGAGAGCCGCGTGTAGCGGGGCTCTAATCGCGCCACACCTGTCAGCCTGAGTCTCATTATCTGTGTACCAAGGGCAAACCTCATTTTGTCAGGAGTGGTTTTCGAAGAACTAACAACTGCCTGGGGAAGCATACAGGACTGTCGGCCAGTAGACGAGTCACTTAATTACCAATCAGAGCAGCAGAAGTGAATTCCTAATGTTCTTTAGTACCGACCCAGCTAATCACCGGGATGTGCCTCTCACCTTATCAGGGTGCCCGGACCATCCATTCATTTCCAACGTGAAGGTAATTCTCCTCTTTCCTCTATGCTCTAATAAGCTACGATGGATGATGTTGCTCAGTACACAGCTATTCATCAAATGAAGGCTATCTTGCCAGTGTAACGGATCCGATTGCCTCTTCCTCTTCCGATTAGTGGCTGATAATAGGGTGGCTCTTGGCGAAGGGCTGGTCACCTCTGAGGTGACCTCAGAGCTCTCCCTGAAACCTGCTCACATACATGCAAACACAGCTCTGTAAGATAAACTAAGGGCTGACCTTGGAGTGGATTATATTTCAAAAGCCATGTATACACATTACCTAAGCTCTCAGCACTTCCCCATGGGATAAATAGTATTATCCTTACTTTGCATATTGGCAGTGGAGACAGACTTCTGGCCTGTGACAGATTGAGCTCTCCACAGGGTGGTGGAAGAATGTAGTGTCCTTGTGGGAACTACAGAACACCTCTGTGCTGCTGTGGACTCTCCTGCAACTTCAGAGCAGTGGTGCCTTCCTTCTTTCTAGACTCCAAGAGCATCTCTTTGACACTGCATCTTAGCCTATTTGTAGCTATAGCAAGTGGGAAATAATAAATGCAAAAAGCATTTTTTTTTTTTTTCCTTCTTCTCTCCCTAAGAGCTGAGGGTGCTGGGCTTTCCCTGAGCACAATCAGAGCAGTATGAGTTCAAATGCACAATGCCCTGGGGTGCAAGCAGGTGTCAGATCCCTGTTCAGGTGAGCCTACTCACAGCTTTCACTGGGTTTCTCAGATAACCAAAGGCTTCAGGAAGGGGTCGGGGGAGATGGCTAAGATTACCAGACTATACTTCTTTTTTTTTTATTGCCAGGTATTTATAGCAATGCTGCTCTCCATAAAGAACATACTGCTGGTTTTAGGAAGTTTATTCTTTCGTACTTTATTTGGAGGTGACAAATGATAAGGAAAAAAAAAAAAAGAAAAGGAAAAATAAAGCAATGCAGGAGAGTTTCATTTAGTATGTGCTAAACTAACTGATGTGAGACTATTCTGAAATTCTGGAGTGCTAAGGTATCAGAAATCCAAAGTGACTGCCCACCAAGATAGATTTTGCACTTCATTTATTGAAGAATAACTGCAGAAGTCAAATGATCTGTTTACTGTCTTTGTAAAAAGAGGGCAAAAAATCCCTCTCTAAAAATGGAACAACAAAATAAGTAGAAGGACTAGTGTCCCCACCTCCACCAAAAAAAAATGATAGAACAGATTTAGGAGACAGTTCTGTTAGGTGATATCTCAGCTCCTATGTTGTGTGGTTTTGGAGGGTCTACTTTGAATTTTTTAGTTGAATTTTGTGTTGTAAGAATCAGTTATCATGTTCTGAAATTAAAACTGCACTCATCTGCCACTGACAGTATGTTGCACATTTTGTGCAGTTAAGCAAAGTGAGTACTTTAATTCTAGCCAAATTAATGCGAAGTTACAGAATAAGATGAGAGAGCTAAAAGGAAAGATGGAGAGAACCCCACCTACTCAAACATCTATGTCTTGGAGTGAGTTAGGCATGTACAGGAAAAGCTCATTTCCCTTGTGCCACAGCTTATCCACTGGGGAGGAGATTATGACAATCAAATGAAAACAAATACAGACACTGGCAGCATAAAAATGTCCACATAGTAGGTTGTGAGCAGAAGGAGCTTGGACCAGGTAAGCAAAACTATGCCCATGTGGATTCCTCTTCCCACTGAATGTTCAGTTTCAACAATCTAGCACAGCATTGCAGACTCCCTGCCTGGCCAAGAGAGCTGTACAACCAGCACACAGCTTCTCAAGGTATTTGGCTCTGGGAGCACGTCACATTGGGTGAATGTTTATTGGAGAAGCTACTAGGGAATGGTGGATCCAGAGGCTACAGACTACTGTTACTCCTCTCTTGCCCTGCATTACCTTTCTTAGGATGCAGTCTTGCAAAGCAGGTAAGCATAATGGAGTCAAACTTCCTCCTAATCTGTCTATGCAGAGAAAGATCTAGCTAGTATTTCTTCTTAATTTAATGCAACCTTTGCTGATTTGCTAATAGGGCTTTTCAAAGCCCAAATTAGTGGAAAGCAGTAGTAGGAATAAAAGGCAGTGATATGGGATAAAAAGACAACCTGGGGTAGCCTTTAAAATAGAAATGAGCCTTGTAATAGAGGGAAAGAAACCAGATGCTTTGTATTGATTGTTCATCTTCAGTCTTCTCATCATGACTTTCAAGCTGTCATGTTACTTCAGCTTTATTGGGTTTGTTTTTGTCTTCCAACATTCAATGCAGATGAAAGTCTGCACTGTCCTGGTTGCTCTATTCTTAGGCCAAGGACAGCCTGACCTCTCCTTTTAATGCGGCAAGTGGCATTCATCTTCCCCTTATGCAGGAAAAGGGTGAAGAAGAGGTCAGCAGCCCTAATAATTGCCTCTTGGACTTCTTTGCTGGTATGGTTATATGATACTTTATTTTCTGTTTTATGATTGACAAGTTCTTGAAAACCTCCTGGCAACACTCAGCTTTCGCAAAATCAATAATTTTAGCGGGGGAAAAATTCAGTATGGCTACTCTTCTAAATTTTCGAGGGGTGGGGAGGAGAATCTTACAAAATATATAATTTTTAATCCAACTGACCCACATCTAAACTCTAAGTGCATTGAATTGAAATATTGAGTTGGAAGGAGTTAGAGGCAGATGTGATTTGGATGCTTCATGCCCCTGTGCTCTTTATGGGCAATTAATAAAAGTTTTTTTTTTCTTTTGACATAACACATGATAGGCATTGTGGGGTCTCTTGGGAAAGTGGCTTACTGAAGGTGGGAGGAACACCAAGCTGTAACACTTGGGAGGTAATGGACAGGTCTGGCTTGGCTCAGATTACATGCTTTGTTACAAAATCATGATCTCCAAACCCTTTGCTTTTCATTCCTCTGTCTACACCAAGAAATAAACATTTCACAAGTTTCAGAGGAAAAAAAAATCCAGCTTTTAAACTGTGGGTTTTTTTTTCTGGAGGTAAACTTTATGCCCCCATAAGGGTAGCTGCATATAAAGATGGTGGTTGAAGTTTCCAAGCTGAGCTCAGCCTCCATTTCAATACTATTGGTTATCAATGCCTCTTTTGACTTTTGAAAGATTTGTGAATTGACATACAAGGGATTTCTAAAGCCTACATCCTAAATTCTCTCACAGTTTGTGGCCCATGTGATTGCCATACTGAAAATGCCTAGCACAAGTTGATGAGTGCCAAGGAAAGGACAGAGGGGTAATAAGAAAACAGGTAAGGATTTACCAGACTTTCTTGGTTTTACCAAACTTTGCCAAACACTTGGATTTACTTTTCTCATCCTCTCAAGGCTTTGAGGGAAGCAGTTCTTGAGGTTTAACAGAAAGAAGTGGCTGATCATTCTCTCCATATCAGGCAGGCCTCAAGTCACACACAATACCCTAAAAGCAGCTTCATCCATGAATAAGAAAAGTAGCTGTTGTCTTTGTAATGCAGCCCATAATTCCCTTTTATTTCCTTTTAGGTTCCTGCATTTCCCTTAACCACACATTTAATCTGATGTACTTTTTCACTCCCTGATCTCATTACCTCTTCCTTGACCTAGTATGTTGCTCAAACATACTTGGAGGGAAGAATGGCATTAAACAAATCAGTAATTCAATTCCAGAAACAGCTATGTATTTGTCCAGGTTTTCTGAACTTCCTTAAGAGAGGTTAGGCAGTCCTTATTTCATGTTATTGATTAAGAGTGACTTACACCAGGATTTTTTATTTGTTTTCACAAGAGCTCATTCATATACAGAATCCAGGCCAAGGAATGTGCAAAGAGTGGTGGCTCAGTGATAAGAGGGCAGTGCTTTCAGGAAAGACCAGGTTTCCCAGCAGTGTTGCTGTGCCTGTGCATAGTAAAACTGAAACTTCTTGGAAACCCTGGGCCTTACAGGTGCTGCTGCTTGCTTTTATATGGGCAACTGGCCTGATCCTTCCCTGAAACACTGGTTTAACCCTGCCTAAACTGCCTAACTCTGGTTGTGCTATGCCATGTTTACAAAGTAGGGATGCTAAGGAGTATATAGCTTTACTCTGACATTGCTGCTTTTAAATACACTTCCAAATATGGAGTAAAATAAAGTATTTTTTAAAAAATGCTATGGTCTGTAATGCTAAAGATAGTCAGAATCATAACAGAGAGAAAGTTCTATAAGTTTTGCCAAGCTTGATGGCTTAAATAATTCTCTCATTTTATACTTAATGATTGCCAGGCATGCTTCATTACACAAGAAGTCATTTCGAATAGGAGTCTTTTTTTTTCTTCTTTTTTTTTTCAATCCACAAATCAACAGAATATCAAAACAGCAACAACACTTCATTCTTTCAAATGTGTAATACAGTCTTATTTATTTATTTATTTATTTATGTATTTAGAGATGTGCTCTGACATTCAGATACACTGTAGTGAAAAAGAAAAAGAAACTCCTTGTGAAGTGATGGAATAAAAGCTAATTTGTAAGAACTCAAAACAAAGCTGGGACCCTGGAATGAATACAATTTTAATCTAAGAGGCAGAAGGGCAGATGTTAGACTTATAAACAAACACTAACCAATCTGTATCCCTCTTACTTGAAAGCAGGTCAACCTAGTAAAACACACATGCAGAAAAGGGAAGTTGGCTCCTAGGCATAACAATGTACATGCCAAGTTCCAATGTGAAGTGAATTTTCGTTATGAAGTTGTTCGTTAAGTGATGCCAAACCTAGAGGTTTACCTAATGGAAAAAGTATTGGACTGGGATAAATTCAGGAGTGGGTGCCTTCAGAACAGAAAGCCAGGGTTTTTTTACTGTAGCTCTTTATGTGCAGAGCATAAATCACTCCTCTTAAGGACCACATGTCCTTTTGACTCAGAGGAAAGTGTAGGATGCTCTGTGAAAAATGGCTTGCTTGCTCCTGAGGCAGCATGGTTAAAGCATCTTGCTAGTGTTCCAGAGATGTGTGCTTCAGCCTTGAGACAGCCCCTGGCACAGGGCCAGCGCTCCTTGTAAATGGGTCTCTGTCCAGTGTCAGGAGTCAGCAGCAGGCAAACGCTTATGCGAGACACAATACCCTCTTGTGTGCCACTGGCTACAGAAGCTGCTGTGCTGCGACCACCCTTTGGGCCTGCTCGCCCTCCATCAGCCACACTTATGATCTCCATTAAAGAACAAAAGTTTGCAAAGTCTCTCAGTAGCATTGGGTTTCCAGAAGCACAAAGAATACCCACAAGGCATTTCCAGAGATCCGTGTGTGGTTATAACTCCAGATGGCTCCTCTGGTGGAACCCAAATCCTGCTGGAATCGGACTGGTTTTTTATGTGGAAGAGTGGTTCAAAATGTGTAGCCTCTTTCTGTCTGTCCTGAAACAGTCAGTTGTGCAGTGAGCCAGCTACTCCCTGCTCAGTTTGATCGAACCAGTGCTTAAGAAGTTCACTTGGTAACCTTGTAGCATGAGCTACACATTGACCTACAAGGCAAAGCTGTCACTGGGTTTTTTTTAGCCTAAACACCCATAACTGAAACTTGCAAGTTGAATCCTACTTTTCTTCTTTGAAGATCCAATAGCTTGATTATATAAGAGATATTTTACCTTCAGAAACAGACAATAACTTTGTTTCAGGTGTGTTCCCGTTGCCTCTTACAGAAGCAGAAGTCCAAGCACATCAAACCTTACCTGAATTTATCTGTCCAGCACCGGGAGGGATGGAGAGAAGGCCAAACTGCAGGGTGCTGCAGGGATGAGCTGTGTGCTGTGAGCAAGATTAGATGATGGCAAACAATGAAGATTGTTTCTGTTTACTATGTGTTCCATCATAAAGCTTTATGGAAAACATTCCAGGAGAGGAATAGGTGAACAAGATATTCCTAACATAAGCACTTCAGGTTCAAAAGTTCAGCTTTAATATGAACTCTGCAGATTCTTTTTTCACACACAAAGAGCAAACAGATATTCCTTTCTTATTGCATGCAAAATGTGCTCAGCAGTCTCCATGCGTGGATTCTTGGTCTGCCCTTACTTCTGCTCAGAGGGCAAATGTCTGCTAATCTCCAAACACATAAAAAGTGTTGAAATGGAATCATGATCTCTCCTCTGCACAGGTAAGAAAGAAGGAAAGAGAGTGAAGCCCATAGCCCCCATAGAAAAATCTCCTTCCTTTCCTATGGGCCATACTCGATTTGTGTCTGCTAACTTTAAAGAGCAGGGAAAAAAACATAAATTTCTCATTTGGGTTAATGCAAATATGGGGTAGTACCAGTCAGAAAAGGCAGCTGAGCACTTAAGGAAATTAGGTTCTCTGTCTTAGAAATTTGTGTGAAATCCCCATCATCACACACCTGTATTTCTAAGAGGTAAAATTTCTTCATTAACCTGGCCCCAAGCACTAGCCAATATAATGATCTTGAAAGACTTCTGCTATGAGGACAGGCTGAGAGAGTTGGGGCTTTTCAGCCTGGAGAAGAGAAGGCTTCGAGGAGACCTTATAATAACCTTCCGGTATCTGAAAGGGGCCCACAGGAAGGCTGGGGAGGGACTATTAACAAGGTCTTGTTATGACAGGACAAGGGGTAATGGGTTTAAACTGGAAGAGGGAGATTTAAATGGGATGTTAGGAGGAAGTTTTTTACAGTGAGGCTGGTGAGACACTGGAGTGGGTTGTCCAGGAAGGTTGTGGATGCTCCTTCCCTGGGGGTGTTGAAGGCTAGGTTGGATGAGGCCTCAGATGACCTGTTCTAGTGGGAGGTGTCTCTGCCTATGGCAGGGGATTGGAACTAGATGATCTTTGAGTTCGCTTCCAACTTAAACCATTCTATGATTCTATGACAGTGCTTCTGATGTTCCATACTAATCTCTATTTATCTAGAGACATTTTCCACTTACTTGATAAATGTGTATGTACAAGGGACAAACTGAAGATTAATAAATACCAATTTTCAAGATGACTAGAAACTTTTTTATGTGCTTCCACTTCTTCCAGCCTACCTTGAGACTCTGATAAGCTGGATGTTTTAGAAGAGTGGGAGCTTCCTATTTTTTCCCCCTCTGTTGGTGAAAGCCTAAGGATGGCAGCAAGAATCACAAGCTATTTGTGGAAATGCAGGACTTCAGTGCAGCTAAATAGCAGCTACCTGTTCCAATGTAATCTTCTCTCTTCCATGTGCTGAAGTATTTCTGGAGCTGGATATGAACAAGACAAGAGAGGAGTGAAAACAGATTTTGTTTTTGTTTTTAACAAGTGATCCATGGGGAATTCAGGTAAAAGTCTGGTTTCAAGTTACAGGGGAAAAAGTTGACACCTTCAAAAAAAATTCTTCTAAGATGAGTAAATCCACAAGATACACAAAAATGTCCTACACTGCCCAGAAATATGAGAGAAGAGGAGCACTTAATGAATGACTGGGAATTGCACTTTCAAGTATCTTTTGCATGTTTCCTATTATGTAAGAAACATATGGGAACAAGACTGAAATTTCTTACGAATCTAGCCCATAAAATGTAATCCTGGTAATCATTTATCAAGAGACATTTTTTATGGAGCATCATTGCAGACCTGGATGAACTGTCCTTCCACTATTGCATGCTCTGTGCTTTCATGTTAACAAAGAGAAGGATTACGTTACGAAATAAACATGTCTCCTAATGAATACAAACTATTCTCAACTGTGCTGATAACAAATAGGCCAAGGTTAAAGAGCTAAATAAAGCATGTTGCCCTGAAATTCAGTAATGACAATCGTGACTTATCATGATCCATTAAACAGAGCTACTCTTTTCTCTTTGGGGAATTTGGCAAAAAGATCAGTTTTGCACACTCGGAGCTGTACCACTGCAAGAGTCGCTCCTGTTCTCGCTGGCATGATAAATTAGCTCGTGTAGGCGAGGGATCACTTTTGGCATTCATTAAATCACTATTATAGATCCACTCCTGCTTTTTTGTTCTGGGTTCTGCCACCCACTCTTTTGGCTGAAGAAGTCCAAAGAGCGCAGTGCGATAGTTTTTCTGAAGAGTAATAGCAAAGAGGCATGCAGGAACAAAACATTGTACTGTTAAAAGTGTCTTCAAAGTTGTAGTTATTTAATATATACTTTGGAGGGATGATAGTCTTGAGAGACAGAGCCTTGTGTGTAGATGTATATGTACAGAATGTTTTCATGAATGCTTCAAACCCCATTTTTTATAGTGGAAAGATAAAATAATGAGTGGTTAGTCCCACTGAGGACAGTTCTGTTCAGGAACCTTTCAAAGGCCTTGCATCCTGAGGGTATTTGCCACTGACTTTACTGAGACTTTGAACAGGAAGAAAAAGTGTAGAGAGAGGCCCAGCACTCCCTAAATATTTGAGAAGAACTGAAGGAGCAATAATAATGTCATTGTAGTCACAAGCAGTGTATTTTCCTGAGCATTAGTCTTCGAGTTGTGTGTATGGTCTTCTATAGCATCAATATTTGTTATAAGAAGAGGTGGACTATACAAACACGAGAATTTTGGGTTTGCCTGTGGTTCCATTCAGTGGTTTGGGTTTGTAAGATGGATTATTTTCTCAGATCTGCACAGCTTCACTCTGTAGGGTGGACAGAGATGGGTGTCAACACTGGGGCATCACCATGTGTGACACAAGGGCAAAAGGCACACAAGGGAGCTAAAATACCCCCTAATCTCCCTCCAGTGATAATCATGAGCCTGAGTGCATATAATCTGTAAGCGCTTCAAATCTTTATAACTGCATAGGATCATTTTCTTCCTTTCCTACCCTCTGACTGTCATGTCTACTTAGACTGGAAATTCCTTAGGACAGATTGTGTCCCTTGAGGTATGATTATCTCATATAGTTATCCCTGAGATTAGCAAGGGTGTTTAGGTGCTTTTAAAAAAAGATGACAGTAAATTTCTCCCTTCCTATCAATATCTTCTATCCATACTGAGCCTGAGAAAGTCAAACATTAATGCTAGTCAGCCCTGTCCTGACTAATCTGTGTTCATTTCCTTTAGTCTGTTTCATTCTGGTCAGCGGACATGGAACTAAATAGCTGGTTTCAGCAAGATGACCTTTTCCTTTTGCTGTCATCATGGACTGACAGTGTGCTTCACTATGCTACTTTTTAATTTACAGAATGGTCTAGGACACATTAGAAAAAAATATGCCATGGAAAGGGTTATCATACATGATGATACAGTTACAAAACTTTTTGGTCTGTTAATTGTTTCTAGCAAATTACAGGGCAAAAGGGAAATAACTTTGAAATGACATGAAATTTTGACAAGACATTTTAGTTCTACTAGGAAACTGTATTGTCCTGTGGTAGATTCCATGTGGCAAACTTTTGAAGGAAGAAAAGTCATACTCACCCATTTCAGTTTCTGGATGTAGTATATCATTTTAGATTAATACTTTTAACATTTCAAGGTGCCATTCTGGGATAAAATGATCTATGGTATTCATCAATTTCAACCTCTTTTGTTATAAATTAAGAATAGTACCCCCCAAAAGCTCTCAAATCAAATTTGTCATTTGAAATAATAAAAGTAAAGTGTGTCATTCTGACTGACCATATTTTATGTCACCTTTTCTGATTCTCTCAGCTGTGGAAGTGCTAATTTTTTTTTTAGTGGAAATGTTACAAATTATTTCAAATTAATAGTCAATATTAATATCCAGGTGAAGATTGTTAATAACTATAAAAATTGTTTATTGATATTAAATCTCACCCGAGAACTTATTTACAATGTTCAAAATGCACAGTTTGAATACTTATACACACAGGGAACAGGCAATTTTAAGAAATAAGTAGCAAATACAAACATTAAACTGAAAACTGGAAAGAGGTTCTTAGTTTTAATTATACAGCTTGCCCACCAGGTGACTTGAGAGGCTCCTTTCTGCTACTGAAGCAGAAAGTCATATACAATCTAGTTGCAGATTTTCTTACAAAGAGATTTTGAACGTTTACTCACAAAATAGTATCAAAAAATATGCAAAACACTTCAAGGGAGTTCTGTTGGTGTCTTGAAAGTCGTTGCAGGCAAAGCAGAGTATAACACGTCAGGACAGAGCAGGCAAAGCAAGAACAAAAGCAAAAGTGCAAAGCCATGTGGCAAAGCCTATTTATTGATTGCCTGAATCTAATGTCCCCTTTGACCACAGAGATTCACCAATCGGAATGGCACTTTGCCAAACCCGAACATATTAGGTGCTTTCCCTTATTTGGGAAGTTCAAGTCTTGTCTTCTCCCTGCGTTCTGCTTCCTCTCCCTCCCCAACTCGCACTGCAGCAGAGGGAAGGGGGTGATGTGATCATGCTTGGGCAAGCCAGGACGTGTATCTTCCAAGACATGAAAGAGATGAAGCAAAAACACAAATAGAGAAGTGGCAAGGGTGTGTACAACAATAAAACAACTCAAGTATTTTCTACCTTGTCTGGAGTATTCACCTGCAAAAAGTAATCAAGATCAGCACATTGTAATGCAAACTGTTTGGTAGCTTCAGGTATCTCAGAGTATGACTGCACAGGCTGTATGCCAAGGGCTTCCTTCTTGATGACTCTGGTCAGAGTGTTTCCTTGTCCACTGTGCTTAATCCTGTTTAGCAAAACTTTTGCTCCACTCCAGCATTTGCACTGTAAGCTCTTTATGATCAATTTCTATTATGTATTTCTATAGTCTTTCAGAGACATTTCCCTTTGAACTATTAAGCAGGAGCAAGGAATGTCTTTCCACTATGGTGCAGGCACCTGCTCTCGAAGTGTCTTGACCCTCAAGTAGTAATTCTGCTGTTGCTAACCAATTCAGTTTTCAGTTGTGGATACTCATCCTGGTGTGACATTACTTTCTCTATAATGCATTAGGATGCCACCCCTAGCGTTTGCTCACTGCTCACAAGGAGGGTAGTCCAACTCCCACTAACATACGAACAAACCTGGCTTGAGTCCTCTGCTTCCAGATGGATAACATAGCTTTTGGTAGTAAAGCACTGTAAAGTACTAAAGAATGTAATCTTTGGTAGAAGATGCCTGACCCTTTCCACTTGCCATTCCATGTTCTGGAATGTGTTTGAAGCCTTTCAGAAAACAGATGGAGAATATCTTTCTACAACAGTCTGTGGCAGAGCAGGGCACTGCCCCACCGGAGGTTTGAATGAGGTGTGAGCTGTGGCAGGGCACTCCCAGTCCACTGCCCCACCAGAGGTGTGAATGGGGCAGGAAACGGTCTTCCTCCCTCCCCACCTCTGTCACCGGAGGCTTAGTACAATAGGTGTGAAGTGCCTTCTCCCACCCTCCATGGGCTTGAACAGGGAGGCAACAGATCACCTCAGTATATATATGGCAGCTGGACATATTGCAGCAGGACTTGCTTGGACTTGCTTGGACTTGCAAGGACTTGCTTAGACCTTCACTGGGACCTGCACGGACCTGCACTGGGACCTGAACACGGACCTGGAGACACGAACCTCGCACGGACTTTGAGACAGTCTCCCATCTGTAAGTAGGGCAAGTTTCATGCCCAAACCTTTCAATTTTTCTGATTTTTCCTGAATTACAAGAAAAGGCATCATTGTGAAGACTTTTCCCGACCGAATTGGCACTCAAACTTAAACTAATCTACACACAGATTGTGGGTGGGGCTTTTGGAAATTATAAAAGCTACATAATTTATAATTTCAGCCTCTTCAATAGCCCACAATCAATACACAGTCACAACATCTAACACCAGGACACTGAAGTCCAAGCTGAGCCTCCATACAGGAGAGCAATCCTCTTCACTTTTCTTTCTCAGATTGGGATACACTGGAAACACAAATCTCTTTTTAACTTTCTGGAAAAGCTCTGGTTGTGACATAATTTCTGTGGTTCTCTGGAAAACCCATTGATTGCTTGAAATGGTTATAATCTGCCTCCATTCTGTGTCCTCTGTGGTGTTTGGGTAATTGGGACTGAACCCTGAAATACGTTTCATATATTAGCCTTCTCATTCTAATGGAGTGCTGAGGCAGAACAGTAGGGTGAGACAACTTTTAACCCTGTAATTTAGAGAAGGTTGTTTTTTTCCTACTATCTTATTTTCTTCGCAGTGGTTGTCACAAAGTTGGATTACTGTTGTGCTGCTTCTGTTCCCATTTTGTATGTGAATGAAGAGTCACAATTTCACTGCCTCACGTACTGCATTCCCATATCTATAGAAATATCTGCATTTTATAGACACCTTAGGAAAAAAATTAAAGATACAGGCATGGAATTAAAAGTGTCTTATACTCTCACAGCTTTCTTAAATCTGTTCAGACTAAATTGTTGCCTCTGTCTTTTTGCTTAAACTCATGTAACACAACACAAAAACTAGAGCTGATTTGTAGAGAACCTCCGCAGAATTCTTTATTGTCAAATTTAAAGAAATAATTTAGTCTGATTACTGGTTCTGCAAAAAAAAATCCAGCTCAATGTAGTTATCATTGTTTTAAATGAGACTGACACATTATACTTTTATGCTTTTGGGTTTTTTTTTTTAAATAGAGATATCTAAGCATGCCTATGGCCCTCATCAGCATCATATGAAAGTATCTCCAAAGTACTTAATAGAAATTACAACAACAACCTCTTTTTCAGTGATGAACCAAAGCTCTGCAAATCATGCTCTTTCCCTGGGTTCTTCTACAGGAAGGTCAGCGACCTTCATTTCCTTCTTACGCCTCTCTTCACCTGCCCTTGGGAGTAGCCATATCCTTTTTGGCTTTCATTACTCTAGCCAAGGTAAATAATAGAGAGACCTTGTTATTAATGTTCTCATTTAAAAATCTATTATGGTATTTAGAATGATGAGGTCTGACTTTAAGTCAAGGGAAGATTAATTACATGACACTAGTGAAAACGGGATGTGACAGTCTTTGGACTGATATGACTAACCATCCCAATAAATCTGAGCTTGCACAATTGCCACAGTAAAGTGTGTGCCGTGTGCTAGCATTCAGAGTCTCCCTCTGTACTCATAAGCAGTTACTAGAATGTCACTTAATTACCTCTTGAGGCAGGCACTATAGCAAGAGGGAAAGCATTTCTTAATATACCTTCCCAGAGAGAGGGAGGCAAGAAACATCTCCATGAAAAAAAAATATATATATTGAGATACTGCTGACCCAACCTTCTGTTTTTCATTCTCCATCTTGTAATTTTTGGTACCAAAAAAAGTACTGACTTCACTGTGCTGTCTTCACATTTTCTAGCACCTGTTTGTGCATAATCTCTGTTCTAAGGCTCTGCAGGGTTTTTTTGCAAGGGGTTTTAGCCTTTGAAAACCTACATGGCCTGGGATCTGCCTTTCGAAAAAGTTACCACTTCCTCTGTGAGCAGTCATTGATGGCCTGGTTTTAGCCCACTGAAGTATAAATATATTTATATAGCTATAAATAAACTATTGGTTTATGAAGTCTGTGAAGAGCTCTCACCTAAGTCAGCACACAGAAGTGTGTGGAACAGCAACAGCAACTATGTCAGCTGATGTCAGGGGACTCTACTCCCACAGCCCTTCAGCATTTGTCTGAAAATGTCCATAAACATTGTTCCACCACAGCTTTTTGCCCTTATTTAGTTGCCAGGTGAAAGACAACAAAAAAATTGTATGGCTGAGCAGATCCATATAGTAGGCACAAAGGACAAAGAGAAGGGAGCAAGTGTGCATCCACTGCCTATGGATGGGAAGCTTTCTTCACAAGCCATGGACACACTTTTATGATATCCCTAGCATGCTCCCAACACCCACACCACATCCTCAGACTCCTCACTAAGCAGATGCTGACTTTTTGCGTTTTAGTTGTGCTGTATGTCAGATTAACTTGTGCACCGCCACCATCTAACTCCAGTGCCAGGAACCTTCACCTCAGGGACAAGAGCAAGCAGTTTGCATGCATTTTCTTTTTCCCTCCAAGAAGATGGCAAAACATAAAGCAAATCAGCCCAAGCAAGTATGAAAATTAGCATTGTTTTTGTTTTAACAACCTCAGGCAGCTGTAGCTACAGGGCGACACCTTTGAGACCTAGTTCCAGCCTGCTCTCATCTTCATCAAGGAGGCCCTCCAAGCCCCGAGATCTGCAGTGCCAGTGTTGCTCCAGTGCAGCCTTTAATCTGGTGCCCAGCAATGCACTGAGCTGTGGAGAATTTTGTCTTCCTTGCTCTACTAAATTTCCCTTACTGTGATAAAGGGTAACTAGCATAAAAAAGATGACTTAGAGGAAAGTGTCTGTCTTTCAAAAATCTGAACTGTGTTGTGGACTGCAGTGGTTAAGGCTGCTGATAAATGTTGATAAATGTCAAGTAACAGCTTCTGTTGGAAGATGTTTGTTGAGGCAGATCATGAAAGCTGTGAGAGACAAACTATCATCAAATTACTTCTAAAATAATTTTAAATACACCTCTGCTGTTAAAGTAAGAATTCACTAGGTGAACTAATATCTTCATTTAGCAGCCATCTTTTTGCTTTCTTCCAAAAGTATTCTGTGTTTATAAACAGTATACTCACAAAATGAAAGCCAAGGGAGAAATGTCAACTGCATGAGAAAGGCTGTCTTTGAATGACAGAAGATTCCTTTCAGGTTCCTTCTTTGAAGAACTGTCCATTACTTTTTGTCCAGCTTGGACATAGTAAGAATAGAAGGATATCAGCATCCAGAGGAAGAGAGGGAGGGACATCCTGGCCCTGCACAGTTCTCAACCTCATGTATTACAGGATCACAGGATCATAGGACGTCAGAGGTTGGAAAAGACCCAAAGAGATCATTGAGCCCAACCCCCCTGCCAGAGCAGGACCATACAATCTAGCTCAGGTCATGGAGGAATGTATCCAGATGGGCCTTGAAAGTCTCCAGAGAAGGAGACTCCACAACCCCTCTGGGGAGCCTGTTCCAGTGCTCTGTTGACCCTTACAGTAAAGATGTTCCCACTTGTGTTGGGATGAACCTCCTGTGCTGCAACTTACATTCATTGGTCCTTGTCCTATCACAGTGAGCATGTGAGAAGAGCCTGTCCTCCCATGCTGACATCCAGCCCTCAGATATTTATAAATATTTATTAAATCCCCTCTCAATCTTCTCTTCTCCAGACTAAAAAGCCTCAGGTCCCTCAGCCTCTCCTTGTAATGCAGTGCTCCAGTCCTCTAATCATCCTCTTAGCCCTCTGCTGGACCTTCTTCAGCAGATCTGTCCCTATTAAACTGGGGAGCCCAAAACTGAAGGCAGCACTCAAGATGGGACCTCACCAGGGCAGAATATAGTATCAGTTTTCTTGATTGATTGAGGTGCACTGACTTAAAGGCTTCACAGATTAACTTTCTGATCATCACCAATGAATAAAACAACATTAGGTGAGTTGGAAATTTTCTTATTAAACCTTTTTTTTAATTATTTCTTTTTCTTTATTAGAACCAGAAAAGTTTGGGGTTTGGTGTTTTTTTGTTGGTTTTTTTTTTGTGGTATTTTCCAGGTCTTTCTTGGACCTTGTTTTTGAGCAAATCCCAAATAAATCAGTAGTGATTATGCCACAGATTTTGAGGGTGCCTGAATATTGCAAGGCTCCATGATGGTAGATGTCATCTCCCTTGGCCCCATGCCTTAGAATCATAGAATTGTTTAGGTTGGAAGGGACCTCAAAGATCATCAAGTTCCAACACCCAGACATAGGCAGGGACACCTCCCTACTAGAACAGGTCACCTTCCTCCCCCCCCCTCCCAGGTCTGTCTGCATTTAGTCTGTCTTTGTGTATCCAGTTCCTCGCTTGCAGTAGATGTCTGGACAGGTGGTGGGAGAGGACTATTACAAGAGGGATGTGGACATGCTGGAGCATGTCTAGAGAAGGGCCATGAGGATGCTCAGAGGACTGCAGCACCTCTCCTGTGAGGACAGACTGAAAGAGTTGGGGCTGTTCAGTTGGAGAAGAGGAGGCTCTGAGGTGACCTTATTGTGGCCTTCCGGTATGTGATTGGGGCCTACTAAAAACCTGGGGAGGGACTTTTTAGGCTCTCAGGGAGTGACAGGACTAGGGGGAATGGAGCAAAGCTGGAGGTGGGAAGGTTCAGACTGGATGTGAGGAGGAAGTTGTTCACCATGAGAGTGGTGAAAGCCTGGAATGGGTTGCCCAGGGAGGTGGTTGGGGCCAGATCCCTGGAGGTGTTTGCAGCCAGGCTGGATGAGGCTGTGGGCAGCCTGATGTAGGGTAGGGTGTCCCTGGGCATGGCAGGGGGGGTTGGAACTGGCTGATCCTTGTGTTCTCTTCCAACCCTGACTGATTCTATGATTCTGTGACTACAGCGGTCAAGAGAAGGGCGAAGATCTGGGGAGCTTTTCAGGATGTGCATTGCCGATGCTTCAGTGAGATTCGGTATCAAGACAAAATCTGGCAGTGTAATTAGGGCTAGATGCCAGGTCCGGCTTCAGTGGCACCTGAGCTGCAGTCGTATCTTGGTACAAAGCACAAAGCAGGAGGGAGCAAGCCCTCTTCTCTTGACCCCTCAAGACCTGACACCGTGCCTGTATTCTGTAGCTCCATCTACTGGCGCCTCGCACAAACTGGCCTCTTCGTCTAGCTGCAGACCAAAGCATTCCTCCACGAAAAGCAACAAATAGCTGCCTCCAAATTGCCCATCTGCTAGACGTGATTATCTTACCTCTTAACAATAAATAATGCTCGTTATTGTCATTATTTATTTTTGTAATCTCAGCAGGGTGGGGTCTATCATTTCTCCGAGGATAAGACTACGCTGGATCCGTTATTAGACTACAAATGAATAATTGTGTGCATGTGGCAATATGCAGCTATCGTTCCATGCAAGTATAATTGAAGCATCATTTATTAAAAAATAAAAACCTCAAAACATAATTAAGTCTTTAGCAATACCCAGGGGATGCAAGTTGTTTCTATTCCCGTTTCAAAAATGAATGAACAAAACCTGACCAAAGAATCCTGGCTGCTACTTGCCTCCTCTCCTTGTTGTACCCCTTTCTCCTTTTGCATATTAAAAGAGACCATTGGGTTACCCTTTCCTGTGGTAGATTCGGGAATAGTACTGAAGGTGACTTTCTTCTCTCTCTGTATTTCCGCTGCTGTAATATCACATTTCTTTAAAGCCTTTGCAGAAAAATGGAGTAATACTAATGATTTTTGTGAGAAGGTGAAAGTGTAAGAAGATGCCTAAAGCTTAGATTTTAAATTTTTTTTTTTTAATAAGGGAAAAAATATATTTCATGCTTGAAGCATTTGAAGATGTTCTTCTCAAGTATGCGTTTTTCAAAGGCTAGCATTCGAAAAGAATGTTGGCTTGCATTCATCAATTACAGCGATTGTAGGTTTACATCCAAACTCCTATGGAGATTTCTTTTTTCTTCATCTGCTTCTGCCAGCTTTCACTTTTCACACTGCTCATACATCACTATTTGCTATAATGGGAAAACTTTGAATGAACAATACTCAGTTTTAAGACAAATAGATAAGACATCCAAACCAAAATGGACTTTCCCCGATCCAGATCATTATTTAGGATTATACCCATTTCTGTAAATATACTTTTAAGCAAACTTGACCTTAAAAGTAATTATCTCCTTTAAAATATTAATGGGAAAGGAAACAAAACACAGCATGGTAAACAATCTCTTACTGTGGAGTGACCACAAGACACTGGGTTCTGGCGTAGCTTTCCGTAATCATTCTCTGCTGGCTGCAGTTTATTTATTCCGGTTTAAATTAAGGAGTTTAGCATTTCTCAAACAAGACCAAAGTACACAGGAAATATTTGTTGGATAAGAAGTAAAAACGATTTGAAAGTATTCCACACATTTTCAGTTAACATGATTTATACAAGTTTCTGGTTTTAATGTTGAGGGAAGTTGGATTCAATAAGCCATTTGTTTTCCATGGGGAAATCCTGGTTACAGCAGTGCCTCAGTAATCCTGGTTTCTGTACTACCAATGCGCAGCTTGCCTGTAGCAAGTTGAACAGAATGGGATTCTGGCCTAAGCAAAGTCAACAGCCAAACAGTCACTGACTTCACTGTAGGTGGAATTGGCAGTATTTTAACTCGTTTCCCACATGGGCAGGGCACACTGGCCTTGTGAGCCTGTAATGGACTGATTTAAACCCAGAGGAAACCATCATATAGCTCTCATTGATTTCACTAGGTTTTGGTCACTGCCTAATTGGAGGTCAGCTACCATGCAGCATCAAAGTTTGGAAGAAAAAAAATATTCATCTCATCATCTGAGGAAAAAAAAAAAAGCAGTGGCAGGCATGTGGGATAAGAGAAACACAGGAGGGTTGGAACAGATCTCTCAAGTCCAGACAGATAATCACAGAGGCTGCAAAGAGGACCGATGGAGACAAGGTGAGCTTAAATAAGGAAATCATCAGCATCTGAAGGGCAAAAGGGCTGGTGAGTGAAGCATAAGTAGGTGAAAGAAACTGTGTTTACATGTCTTTCCGTTTCAGTCGATTTTACTAATTAGTGGGTGGGGGATTTTTTTGCAGAGGAGTCAATACTCTGAGAGTGTATTAATATGGTAATAGCATTCTGCAGGCTGTGACTTTGGGGGAAGGGAGGCTGAAATGGCAATCTGGGCTTGAATGTGAATGTAGCAAATCTTCAACTTTGAATAAGACACCTCCAATAAACAGCAAGCAAAGGTGTTTCTTCCCCTCTTAGTCAATCTTCCACATCATTTGGCCAACGATATGCTACAATATGAAGTAAAGTCCCTCATTTGAGGAATTAGGTAATAAAGGTCACATTGCTCTGAATGCATCCTGATAGCCTAGAGCAGCCAGGCAGAGTAGTGAAGCCCTTTGTCAGCCAAGTAGGGTCTTGGAGATGACAATCTCAAACAGAAAGGGTTGGTAGTTATTTTATTTTAATACTGCAGGGAAATGAGAATTACATGTGTAGCATGAGCTCTCCGCCAGCTAATTCCAAGTCTAAATTGACCTTTTTATAGCTTTAATTTACCATTTATCCAACATTCTTTTTCTTAGGTCTTCTGAATACTAAGATAACTGATGCCTGCCAGGAAAGATACACTGGCAAAAACACACATGGCAACCAGCAATTTTTGCCCATTGAGATCTGCTGCAGGTCACCTGTGCAATCTGGTGACAGGAGCATAAGATGACACTTGCTGTTTTCTTCTTGCTAAAGGACAATCATTCTTCCTCTCTGAGATTACCAACCCCCAACCCAGTACAATCAATACCAGGAAATACACTATAATCTCCCCATGAATACAAGCACCCTGTGGGATATGAGGTGCTCAATGCATTTTGATGTATTCCTAGAAGAGCAAAAGGTTTAGAACCAGAGTGCATTGTCTGGTTCCCGGCTCACGGGCAATTTCTGACATTTAAGGGGCATTTTATATACACTAATCTACTTGACTCTTGGATCTGTGGAAAAATTTAAGTTTTAAAGAGGCTTTACTTGTTTGCCCACTGACCCAAGAACAGAATAGATTAGCTAAATCTAGAAAAGTCAGTGCCCTTGCTGGGAAGACCTCTTCTTTCTTTAACTGAACACAATACTTGCCATTACTTTCCATTTCAGTTTCCAAAATTAGCAAGACATACAGCTAGAATTGCCTCATTTGTCTCCCCTAGCATTATACGAGGTGTAGAAGTAATTTCTCTGCATGCCATAGAGCAAAACCTAGGTTTACAACGTTGTCCTAGAGGCGGCAGCAGAGTACATAAGAAACAAAAAAGCTAACACACAAATGGCCAAAGTTGGGTTTGGTTAGTAGTTACCCATATAAAATCTCACTAACAGGCTTTTCTGGAATAGAGTGCTAGCATAAACCCCAAGAGCAAATATTGGCATAGCTTCAAAGCAGGTAACAGGGTGGAAATAGTACTAATGTTATTGCATGCTCTGGATCCCAATGAAATAATTAGTTGGAGAGCACTCACCGAAGCAAACTGTTTACTATATCACAGCTTTAGAGTAAGCCTAAACAGCTTTCATAGAGCTAAAGAGTGAGTTGAGTCAGCAAACTTCGAGACAACTGTGATGCACTGTGCCACATTAATTGAAATGTACTTTCCAGTGCAACCATTTAGCAATTTATATAAATATCAAAGCTTTGGGGTTTACTGTCAGTCTTTGTTTCTGAATGAGAATTTTATAAAAAACATCTGTTTCTAACTGCCACTGAAGTGTGTGTTCAGAAGGTTGTGGCCACTGAACTGTATCAGACTTTGCTCAGTACAATCATATGATGGACTCACTAAGAAGATTCTTCTGTTAATAGTGTGTCTCTTCAGAAATAACTTAAAGTTGTTAGTGCAGTTGACAAAAGTGCTGTTATATATTGAGACATGAGGAACAAAGGCTTGAAGCATGGTCCCATTGAAGTCATGGTGAATTGCCATTGGCTTCAGTGGGACCAGGATTTTGTCAAAAATACCAAATGCTTTCTGAAGCCTCCTCATTGTCTGCGAGTAAAAATAAATCATCTTGTATAAGTAAGTTGTGTGCAGAACCCACACTGCCATAAACTTCTGATCTGACTCCAGGTTCTCCAGCTTCTGAGACTGCTTAGCTACAGGATTTTGGTTTCTTTTTTTCCCCCAATGCCTAGCTGAAGTGTTAACATAGCAAAATTATCATGTCACTTCCACTTCATATTCAAATCCTGGGCATGAGGCTCAGTTTATCTGATTATTTATATTACATCAGCATGCAGAAGCCTCCAGCTACAGTGAGAACATCCTTACAAAAAGGCACATTGTCTTGCTTTGCTCTACTTGAAAATAAGGTCCCTGAAGCTCAGCTGATCACCTTTTGGTCTACTCGTGGTGTTGCTGATGGTGGAACAGCCTCAGGCATTGGAGGTCTGTGGTTGCAGGGTGATGCCTCAAAGGTGCACTGGAGACCAAATCTGTACACTGTGTGCCAGTCTGTCCCCTGCAGCAGCTGTAGATACCACTGCTGCATCTTCGATGCAGGATAGACCACAGGGGCTGGCCCCAAGAGTTTATCAGATCAGTAAACAGGTTCAGAAAAAATTGGGGGAAAGGAAAGACTTAGGATCACTTAGGCCCTTTACTCCACTTATTTTACATGGTCTTGACTGCATAAAGGGTGTTGCAGGCTTTTTCAGAGAGTTACTTTTTTAGCACCAGAGAGGACAATGAAGCCTTTTTCACCTGGTAGAAAAGGTGTAAGAAACCTTGTTTTACTACTGCTTCATATGTCTGGATTTTTTTGTTATTGTTGTTGTTTATAAAATGATTTGTGATAAAGCTGTGCACATTGAGAAGTTCCTATTAAGATGCCTTAGTTTCTCCTGCCATTGATGTGGAAGGGAGAACCTAGTTGCATCACTAAATCCTGCAGGTTTGGTTTTTGCTAGAGCTCTGCCTAGATAAGATGTGAGCGTAGAGTCAGTTGGTTCTCATGCAGTTTTCTGGTATTCTCTGAGCTATGGAAAGGCAATATTCCTCTACATCCACCTAGACTGGCATAGTGGGTAGCAATGGGTGCTTGTAAAGCATCAAATACATCCTGTTTGTACAAAATATACTAGTGATGGTCCTTCCTCACGAACAGGCATTCCTGGGAATTTGTAAAGATATACTGACGTGTGTTTTTTCTGAATGCAAAATTCATTTAGGATAATAATGTCTATGAACAAGCATAGTTTGTATTCATTTAACACCTAATCTTTACTCACAGATCCCTGGAAACCAGGCCTCTGCAATGCGCAAGAAAAGCTGCCTAATAATTCACGTAAAATTTTTTCTTTGTATTCAAGACTGCTTAGCTAACCTGTACAAAAATATTTTCAACCTTTCTTCTGCAGAAAGCCCCAGCTGATGAGCCAAGCTCTCAATATTTCATTCCTGTGTAGATAGTTTGCTAAATTTTTTCCCAAGGCTTTATCGTTTTCAACAATATATCTTTCATCACTGTATTGCCAAAAAGAAGTGGCTGCCTTGAAGCCTCCCTTAGGATTTGGACTGGATATCAAGGATTAGTTTATAACTGGTAACTTATGAACTGCATAGTGTTCTACAAACAACTTATTTTTCTTACTGCAATGGTGAAACTATGAAACCCCATCATGAGAACTTATTTCTGAAATGATGTTTGAACGAAGCTTTACACAATGCTTTATATTCCTCTATCAAAACTGGTACTTTTTAAAGGAGCAAATCTTTTGCTTCATGGAATAAGCATTATTTGACCACAAATCTTGAAAATAGTCATTTCCAGTTGAATTTGCATGTATTTGGTTTGGATTTGGGGGAGTTTGGTTTTTGAGATTTTTTAATCTCTAAGAATGTCTGAGTTTTGAATTTTGCTTTTGTGCAGCTGGGATCTGACAATGCAACACAAGAAACCCATAATTTACAGGAATGGAATCACAGCAGGTACTGGCAGAATATAGCAATGGGAAACTTTTGAAGAGTATTTCTTGCTTTTACCTGTATTGGTGCGAGTCATATGTGTTGGTAATAAGGACAAGGAAAAAAAACAACAAGTAAGCACAGATTTTTTTATTTGAGCACATCTGTTTTATTTCAGTTCAGTGTGATGGCTGGAGGGAGAAAGGGATTTCTTCAGAAGGCTTGCATTTAGTTCCAATTCTTGGTAAACTTAAAACAGAAAAGGATGTCTAATTTTTTTAATGTATTTCCTCCAAGTTGGTTATAATAGAAATATATCTTTTTTTTTTCTTTTTCTTTTTTTTTTCCCCCTATTGCCCATGGTGTTCTCAGACCTATAGAAATACTTCTATATGGAAGGTTTTCTTATAATTGTTTTGTGTATAATATACTCAGACTAGTTATCCCTTTGTTTGCATTACAATTGCAAACGGAAAGTCCTTTTAAGATCAGGGACCACACTGGGAAGCCTTGCAGAAGCAGTAATGGAAAGCCAGGCACCAACCAAAAGTCCTTACAGCTATTTAGATGAAACTGTGAAAGAGGGAAAGAAACAAATTTGCTCAGAAGAAAAAGTGATTTGCCCGAGGATGTATTTTAAACTAGTGGTACTGCAGGATGTAGTTGGAGTACATTACCTTCTCAATATTTTACTAAAGTGCATATATGGCTGGAAAACTGTAACTTATTTAGCAGATGTGTGCTTAGTTATGTAACAAAAACCTTGGGTTTTCCTCTTACTTCAGTAGACTACATTTTTTACATTAGAGTTATTTGTTAACTTTTTATTTAACATTCCTTACCTTTTTAAATTAACATTATTTGTTAAGTTTTAGTAGGGTGATTGTAATCATTTAGTAAATAAATCATTGTTAAAAGTTCAGAGGAAGGAGCACTTTCAATGTGCTTCATTGATATGCTTGTGTCTAAACTTCCTTGGGCAGACAAAGCCAGAAGCAGAATGGCAGTCATGGTGGACCCTCACTCCTGTCCCAGCTTGACATCATCCTAGCAGACTCAATCAAGAGTGAGCCTTTGTTAAACCAAACACTGTATAATCCCTGCGTAGGGTGTATCTCCATGCTGAAGAATTTCAGTTTTAAAGGACCTGAGGGATAAGGATTAACATAACCTAATGGAAGGAAATAAGGAAGGAAATCAAGGGTTTTTTTAAAAAATTGTTTGTTTTTTGGTTTTCTTTTTTCTATGACAATTAGATCTGACCTATCTCTCTTCCCATTAATGTTTTTGTTTAATTCATAGGAAGCAGAGTACGGCCAAACATGAGAGCTTTTGAAAATCAGTCCCTTAGCAACTTGCTGAAGGTCAGCAGTGGGTGTTGGTGGCAGAGATGGGAGTGAATACTAGTCTGTTGTCTTAACCACAAGACCATGCTTCCTCTCCGAATCCCAGATTGGCTTTAGAGGGTTGTTGCTCATGAGAAAAATTACAAATTTAAAAATATTAAACTTGGCACTGATGTGAAGGAAATTATTAAGAGCCAATCAAGGAAAGGCATAACCACACTGACAGGAACAGTCTTCATAGTAGAATCACATTTTAATTTAAACAGGTTTTATTGCAGCTCTCCTGATGCATCCACTTGACTACATTCTGCTTTTTCATTCTGGCAGGCACCACAGAAGTCCTCATCCAATTCCTGAGGAAATCAGTGGAAGTTTGATTTGAGCTATAGAAAGCCACGAAGAGAATTTCAAGAGATAAAAGTGTGGAACCAAATATTCAAAAATAGCTTTTTAAAAATATGTGTCACTGACTTTTATTACAGCTTGCAAATGTAATCTCTTTACCCAAAGTGAAATTACTTTACAGGGAAGGCAAGAAATTTAGACCAGACGAGCTAATGCTCAGAAGACAACATTGAACTTGCTTGGGAGCATGAGTGTGAGCTGGGCTATGAAAAGGAGCTTGGATTTAGATCTCACCTGTCTCTGGATTCCTCCCCATTCACAGGAGCAAACATGGAATGGGACAAGAAAGGAGCCAGGCTGGGGAGCCGATCCACCACTAGACCTGCAAGATAGTTTGAGAACACAATTGACCAAAGGAAAACAGTGATTCAGGTGTTTGGCTGAGTGATCTGAGTGCAAGGTTTTATTATAGTGTTTGTCTCAGCAGGAAGGCTTTGAGCTAAAGAGAAAGAAACCAACCAATTGCTTGGTCTTTCATTCCTGTGCCATCCTGTTCCAAAAAGAAAACTTCATGAAGTTTGGCTGAATTGAGTGTCTAGGCAGAGGGTTGAGGTGGCTCTGGGACATAGAATAATTCATGAGGTAAATATCTTTGAAGACTTGGAGACAAGGGTACATACATCGTGTTGAGCAGATCTTGTACTGTACTTGAGGCTGCAGTAAAGCCCAGAAAAGCTGCCAAAAAAAAGGGAGTCAGTAGCATAAGATTTTTCTTTTGGACCCATAGCTGGTTCATGCAGCTGTTTCTGATCCCTGAATTCCTGGCTTGTAAACACTTCTGTCTTTGGATGCTATGTTTGTAAACAGTTGTTCAAGATGATCATTCTGCTGTAGGTATAACAGAAAGTCCTCCCGGGAGGTTAAAAAACTCCAGATGCTGTAATCTTGTGGTCAGTCTGGTTCTTGGTGACATCCTCTGACTTTTCTCCAGCATGAAAATAAATGAGGCAGGGGGGAATATTTTATAATCCAATTCTGTGGTGCAACAGCTGCACAACAGCTCCCTGGAAAACTCAATCCAGTGACAAACACAGCAACCTCCAGGTCATATGCCTGGAAGGAACTCAGGTTACATCTCCTTTATTATCTGGAAATAGTTTCCTATATCTCTCAGATGTCAGAGCACTGAGTGGATGACAGGTAACGAAAGAAGATTGTCTACACATTCATTTTTATGGATTCATCTCACTGTCTCAGTTCATAGAGTGGCAGAAATAAAACCTTTAAAAGTATGCTCAGAGCCATGGATCTTAAGAGCAGCCTTATGGCTAAAACCATACCATTATGTCCATAAACAGCATTCTGTTGCCTTTTTCCAGATGCTTCCACCTTATTCGCCTGCCCATCCTAACAGAATCTTAAATGTCAATTTAGGCAGAAAAACCTCACACTTCTAAAAATGCTAAAGATGCTTCTCAGGTATCATCTTCAGGTGTTAAACTAGATCTTGGTGGACTCAAGCCTGTGTTTCAACTGACAGCAGTGGAATTCCCTGCGCTGATAGAGAATGTGAGTGAACTGAAAGCTGGCAGGAAACTGTGATAGAGGGTTAATTAATTGATTGTGAGATGGTATTTTCAAAATTAATATTGTTTATTAATTTTGGTATTCAAAACTCTCACCACCCCCAACCACTAATTTTAATAGTAACTGGTTCTTTGCACAGTTATGGAAAGCATTACATAAAGGAATAACTAGATAGATCTAGAAATAACTAACAAATATAAAATATTAGTTGAACTGGAAGAGAAAGTTCTTGCAGTCAATTATACTGCTTGCCCACTAGATGGACTGAAGGAGCTCCTTTCTGCTTCTGGCTGAAAGCGATTGGTACATTACAAGAGTCTTTAAGTACTTACTCACAAATATTAGTCTCCCGACTTGTGGGGCTAGCTACAGCTTAAGACAGTACCCAGACACTTTCAGGGAATTCTGTCTGTGTCTTGTCAGCTGCTGAGGTTTCTTATTCTTCCCAGGCTTCACAGGATGGTGGGGAAAGGGGCAGATGATCTCTGACCTTGTCCTGGCTCCTCTGGATGATCTGTGTACCTCCAGGACTTCCCATCTTGGCAGGAGACTTTCAGGTGTAGGCAAGATGTCTTGTGATGTGCAGTCTCATCATGGATGTCATGCTGGCTATGAAGGCCGGTTGCAAAGAGGTATTTGGAATCTGTTCCTGACAGACTCGAGGCAGGCAGTTTCCAGGCAGTTCAGGATGCTGTAAGACAGTGAGGCAGAACACTGACAGAAGGAGAAAGCAATGGTGGCATGCAGCAGCAGGAACAAATACAATTGCAAAGCACATTGTGTTACCTGCTCATCTCTTTTATCAATGTAGCCCAAGACTAATGGGCCTTTGGACACAGAATAGCCAATGAGAATGGCAGTTAGCCAAGACTGACCATATTAGGTGAAGCCATAGGCTTGCTTTACCCAAATTTGGGAAGTACATAGGCCTTGAACCAGACAGGCACAAGCTAAGTGTATCTACCTTGTTTACCATAGGATGTAAACAGGAGGAGAACAAGTCTGGGCAAGCCAGGGTCCTTAGAGTCAGTGGCTCCAGGTTCTTTGTCCTCTTTCCTGCAGTTGCTTCTCCCCATAACAGAGAGAGGGAGAGCAGAAAAACATGTCTGGGCAAGCACGACATGTATAATCCTATTTTGGTCAATTTAGACCTACCACGACAGAAACCCTCCATAATTCAAAAGCAACTTTGTTGCTGTTGTTGTGGAGAAATTTTGCCTCAAATAGTCCTTCTTTTCTCTTTCAGATGCAAGGGCAAAATCTTTTGAAAGAAATGCTGACACTTTACTGTCTTTAGCATATTTTGCTCCAGGAATAGATTAGATTTTTAAAAAATAATCTAATTCAAACCTACTTTGAAGATGTGAACTTAAATGTTGGATAAGGTTGACAGCAAAAGAACTCCAAGTTAGTGCTGTGATAATTACCAGCTGCTACAAAAATCAAATGTCCATAGACAACCATGTAGAATTCCTTCTCCCAGATACAAAGAGGAATGTATGCCACTGGGATAAATTTAACCTTGCCTCTGTCCAGGGACATTCAGAGGTGTTGTTTAGGTAGTTAGAAGGAGGCTCTGGGCCATGGCAATAATTATGTTTAAACATTTTCTGAACCTTCATCTTGTACCAATGTCAGAAGCTTTACAGGCATATATATATTTATTTTCAACATAATATTCCCTTTATTCTGAAATAACAAAATCTTCATAGTTGAAGGAAAAGGATGTGGGGGTCTGGGTTGATGAAAAACCCCAACAAGAGCAGGCAGTGTGCACGTGCACCCCAGACTGCAAGTGTCTTGGGCTGCAACAAGAGCAACATGGCCAGCAGGGCAAGGGAGGGAATTCTCCACCTCTGCTCTCCTCAGACCCCATCTGGAGTACTGTGTACAGTTCTGGAGCCCCCAACACATGGAACACAAGGACATGGAACTGTTGGAGCATGTTCAGAGGAGGGCCACAAAGATAATCAGAGGGCTGGAGCAGCTCTGCTATGAGGACAGGCTACGAGAGTTGGGGCTCTTCAGCCTGAAGAAGGCTTTGAGGCTACCTTATAGTGACCTTCCAGTATCTGATAGGGGCCTACAGGAAGGCTGGGGAGGGACCATTTGCAAGGTCTTGTAATGACAGGACGAGGGGGAATGGGTTTAAAATGGAAGAGAGGAGATTTACACGGGACGTTAGGAGGAAGTTCTTCACAGTAGGGTTTTCGAGACACTGGAATGGGTTGCCCAGGGAGGTTGTGGCTGCTCCCTCCCTGCAGGTGTTCAAGGCTGGGTTGAATGAGGGCTTGAGCAGCCTGTTCTAGTGGGAGGTGTCCCTACCTATGGTGAGGATTTTGAACTAAATGATCTTTGAGGTCCCTTCCAACCTAAACCATTCTATAATTTCCCTCCCCTTTATCCTAAGCAGATATTTTCTCTTGCTCTTCCTTTCACTGCTGTTTCCTCATTGGAAGGAATGATGAGTGTGTGCCAAGAGAAAATTGAAGTCCACGTGAAAAACACAGGAAAATTTTTTTGTTAGGGAAAAGTAAGTTAATAAAACACTGCTCTTTTTTGAAACTACTGGACCATACATAACTTCCAATTTTATTTAAAAGTATTCTGGATTCTGACCAGTTGCACTAGTTCCTGAACATTTTTATGTGATTATTTTACAAGACAGGAATTCAAAATGGTTAAAAGGAGAAATTTTAACACTGAGAAGGCAGGTCACTGCTACAGCTGCCTCCAGGTCTTGATTTTAACTTGCAGAGGTAAATGCTTTTCTGTGCCTCATGGCAGAGGGAGTGTACACACAAAGGAGGAGCCCTGGACGCAGGTAGGTAATCATCCATGACCACATGGATATTTCTTGTGAAATACTACTTTAGTTGCCATCCTTGCTGGAAGATGTTTTCTTTAAATTGCTAGCTCCAAACTGGTGGTTTCTGCCTATCTCATGTTCTTTCTGAACTCTTTGCTCAGCAAACACAACCACTGCATCTTAGGGGGCTGCAGGATTTGACCCTATGACTTGATTAGAACCTTAATGAATAGCACTGAAAGGAAAACAGCACCCAATCAATAATCTTGGGTGTACAAACATTTATCAGAAGGAACCCAGAATGCTTTGCATTTGTTCCTCAGCTTACTGCCTCTGATAGTTACATCTGCATCCATCCTTTTACTTCAGTCTGAGAATCACTAGACATGGACAACACTTATTTATGTAAAAAGAAAGCCTCTACAGCTACCCAGCTCGAGCTGAGCATTGTCTTAAGTGATTTATCATTCTTTATACTGGATCTAGATTAACACTTTTCCTTTCCTCCTTTTCCACAATTTGAGTATGTCTACCTGCTCAATTTAATACCTACGGCATGAAATACCATATCATATCTGCTTTTGTTAAGCACGTGTGTGTGAATGTCTTCATAAAACATACAGAGAGCACTAACTACTCAGATCTATGGGACAAAAATCAAGACAACATCTGAGAAAAGATTTTTTTAATTTTTTTTTTCCCTCCATACAGAGCCTGCCATGGTTGCTATTTCAGCTGTTCATTAAAGTTATATTACTTCCTTTATCTCTTGTGCTCATGGAATACAAGCACCTCCATAATGAGCTTACATTACCATGAGCTAAGAATAGAAAACTCGATTTCAGTTCTTGGGAGGCCGAAGCTGTGGTGGTGCATGGGTAATCAAGCAATATTAGCTGTATAATGGTGCTAGGATCCCAGGGCAAGGCTGATGGAATGTTTATGGCAAGGAAGCACAGTAAATATCTGTTTTCTCAGCTTTCTGAATTCTTCCCCAGCCCCCTCCCCCAGTCCTGCCTGCTTATACATTTTGAAATAAACACTGCTGCTCACTCTGTATTAATATCCTATGTGTGTGGTTGGCCAGCCATGTCTGTCTTTGGAGAGTAGAGCCCTCTGTGTTCTCATTTTCTCATTTATAGAGCTAAGCTATGGAGAAGTCTCAGCCACCTGAGTTATCAGTATCAGAAAAGCACAGGGTAAACTCATTGAAAATGGAAGAATAAATAGGCTGTGTGCAAGAAAACCTCTGCTTCCAGGTGGTTTGGATGCTGCAGATTTCATTCAATTAAATATCAAGTGGGTCTAAAACTCTTCCTTGCACCCTCAGTCATTAGCAAAGCACAAGTGGGGGTATCTTGTCCAGAGGGATCAAACTTACTCTCTTCTTAATTTAAGTTTAACAGACATTTAAAGCCACTTCTGCTCCAGGATGTCTGTCCCCTTGGACACACAACACCCTGGAGGCTGATATTGCCAAAAGTAGGCACAGGGAATCATGATGTGTCCACGTCTCCCCAGACATTTACAAATTGTCATTGATTTTAGCTTACTGCAATGACCACACTGCAGACAGCATCAGCTCAGGGCTCTGCCTGATGGACTCTGCTGGATTTAGCTGTCATAGCTCCAGAGATAATAAAATCCCTGCTCAAAGAGCATCCACAGGCACAGGTTAAAGCTATCAGAGACATAATGACCTGGGAGCTAAAAATCAGGATACTTAAGGTGCTTTCTGAAACCCACCTGGACTGGAAAGAAACCCACTTTATCATCGCTACATCACAGACCCACTTTGGATGTTTTTCCTATTTGACTGCAATAGATTGGAATTCCCCCAACTTTCCGTTCTCTTTCAATCTCTTTCTATAAATTCTCTTCCTAGTGATTAAAAAGCTCAATCATCCATAACTTTGCCTTCAGCATACTAAATGCTAACCAAAAAAATGCTTCGCCAGAACAATTCTTCACAATCTTATAGGTCCTATGTTTCCTCCACTATATATTTTGACTCTGAGGTTCATTATTGATTGTATCTCATGTTAAGAAAATAGCATATACATCTTTTTTACTAGATATTATCTTCATCTGGAGAATCTAAGCTTATGCAAAGAGGTGCATCTCAATGTGTCTTACAAGCCATTTGTGTCAGAGCACAGACCCAGATGAGACATCTCATGCCCTGGGATGATGAGAGGATCTCCTTTTCCTTTTAGGGGAAGGTACTACAAAGCACCACAGGAGGGAAAGGCCAATCCTCAGCTTAACCTATAGATGCCACCTCTGCCAGCTTCTTATGTAAAGTATTTTACTTCTGCAAGTTGTCCTACCAATATCAGTGATAGCAGATAGACTGAGACTCTGCCTAAGGGTAGCAAAGTTAGTGGACTTTGGCCTTTAATGATCAGAAGGTGCAGTTCAATTGGAGTTCATTATTAGATATCATTAGCTTATATCTCCAGGGGTCATTGGCAGATATCATTAGCAGAGGGTCATTAGCATGTTTAGTCAATACTGGGAGAGCTCAAGCCACTTCTGCAATGTGAAGAAGTTCAGAGCAGATGATGCTTTATTAGTGGCTAATTCAGATGAGGCTGGGTCTGTGCCAGGGGCTGTCAGAGTTGAGTCCTGGTGATCCAGGAGGCAGTCCTGGTATCTCTGATGATGAAAGATCTGGGTAGATAAAAAGAGACCTCTCTACTTTTAGCACCTCACTCACATAACTATAAAACACGATTATGTGACTAGCTTGAGAATATTAAGGCAGGGTTCAGTCTGACCAGGGGATGGATGGGTGTAGCACCATACTGACTTGCATGTGAAGTGAGGGTTTATTTGGGAGACTTGTATTTATTACTTATGACCTTTTCTTACCTGTCAATGCTGGTAATAAATTCCTCCTTGCTGCACATCTCTGGTCAGAGAGATCAAGCTGGTGAGACCTGCACAGGGGCTTCAGGGTACAGGGAATGCTTTTAGGATGATGTGGATTGTATGCCCCTTGAACAGCAAATGCTCCCTATGGTTTGGAACATCATGACATCTATAGGATGGCTTCAATGTGGAAAAAACCCTACTTTTTCTATAGCCTCCATTTGTCAAAGAACTGCCACATAGCCAGTGTATCTGGGTAGTCTCCTGGCTAGCTTGAAGAAATTCAACTGTTTTTGTCTGCTTTTGCCCAGGACTGTCTACTCCCAACATCCCCTGGGGCTGAAGTGTGCATGGAAGGAATGTGTCCATGTTCTTATCATGTCTCCTTGTGTCTCGTTCCCATCCTCCTGTAAACCCTTAGCAATTGCATTAGGTCATTGACAGTTTTCCTTTGGAAATTAGAAACTTATGCCCATGGTGATGGGGATCAGTTTGGTCAGTTCTGAAAAGCATCTGGTTCATGCAGGCTGTTTTTCCATTAGAAGTTGTTAATCTGATGAAGGTTAAATTCATCTGTGGCTTCAGGATCTAAATTTAAAAAATAAGTGCTGAAGGAGAGCGTTTGTCTATGGTTAAATGTTTTGCAACCCAAGAGCTCTACTTTATTAAAATAGCTGGTTTCACTTTGATATTTAATCACTAGTAAGTGCAAAATGATAAAAGAAAACTGCTTAACCTAAAGGAGCTATGCGCATATGATGCAATTTACTTTTGAAATTCGACATTTATTCTGGTTCTCTTTTTGTTGGTTGGTTGGGTCTGGATTTTTCTTTTTTTTTTTT
>VWZI01003744.1:96096-162195 GCA_013396835.1 Psilopogon haemacephalus | reverse complement strand
GAGAGACGGGAGCAGGAGAGAGACGGGAGCAGGAGAGAGACGGGAGCGGGAGGACGGAGAGAGACTGGAACAGGAGAAAGACGGGACCGGGAGGCGGGAGAGAGAGACGGGAGGCGGGAGAGAGAGACAGCGAGATGGGAGTGGGAAGAGGGAGAGAGACAGGAAGAGGGAAAGTGAGAGAGAGATGGGAGCGGGAGGAAGGAGAGAGACAGGAAGAAAGTGACAGAGAGACGGGAGGAGGGACAGAGAGACGAGAGCAGGGAAAGTGAGAGAGAGACCGGAGGAGGATAAGTGAGAGAGAGAGAGAGAGAGACGGGAGCGGGAAGAGAGAAAGAGAGACAGGAAGAGGGAAAGTGAGAGAGAGACCGGAGGAGGAAAAGTGAGAGAGAGACTGGAGCAGGAGAAAGACAGGAGGAGGGAAAGCGAGAGAGAGCCGGGAGCAGGAGAGAGACGGGAGGAGGGAAAGGGACAAAAAGGAGGAGGAAGGGGAGAGGTGTTTGGGCCGGAGGGAGGGGAGGGAGCAGAGAGAATCATGACACAGGTGACACATTTGTTTTTCATATGCTTTATTGGAAGACTCCTTCAGCTTGTCAGGCGCAGGTTGAATTTCTCTGCAACCTGAGTTTGTCTTCAAGTTCCTGGCCCCTGCCTCTGTCCTCAGCTGTCCTCATCCCAACCCTCTCTCATTACCCTCCCCTCCCCCCCAGCCCCCCATTTATCAGTGTTCTTTGAAGTTTCTCTTTCTTTTGCTCCAGGAGTTTATTTTCACAGAGGAGCTTTTGAGGGTGCAAAGATGTGCAGCAGGATCCCTTCTGGAGGAGCTCCTCTCTATGGCAGGGGGTTGGGACTGGATGAGCTTTGAGGGCCTGTCTGACCTAAACCATTCTATGATCCAAACAGGCAGCAGCAGCCTGAGCTACAGAACTTTACCCCTGTAATGTCTCTACCTATAAGAAAGGAATATTACAAAGTGATGCTCTGCTTGTGTGGGGCAAAGAGGTCTCAGGGTACCGTTGGCTGCCAGGAGCCAAATCCCTTCCTGGACTCTTTCTTGGCCCTTGGTTTTTCTGTCTGCCCAGTGGCTCTTTGCCTCCCAAGAAAAGGAGGAAATGTTTTGTGGTGGCTTGCTGATGGCTGCACTCTCCCATTCTCACAGGTCCCCATAATGACTCCCTTCCTACCTTTCACCTCACTCTATTCCCAACCAAGGTTTTTATTTTTTTTTATTAAGGAAATGAGATGTTAACTGCTGGCCAAACACTGCTCATGGGCACGGTGGAACAGAGCAGTGAGGCACTGACCACGTGAGACAAAACCCGAGGCAGGCTTGCAGCTCATTGTCCAATTCCTCAGCAGCAGCCCACTCTGGAAACACCTAAAATGAAAAAAAATACTGAGAAAAGTTAAATTTGTATTCCAAAGTAATTTTTTTTTCAATCAAGCTGTTCACTCCCCTCCCTTCTCCACCCACAATTTCAGGACATATCATATAAAATACAGTAGCAGGGCAAGGGAGGGGATTCACCTCACGCTAGATCAGGCTGCCCACAGCCTCATCCAGCCTGCCTGCTAACATCTCCAAGGATGTGGCCCCAAACACCTTCCTGGGCAACCCATTCCAGGGCCTTACCACTCTGATGCTCAACAACTTCCTCCTCACACCCAATCTGAAGCTCCCCACCTCCAGCTTTGCTCCATTCCCCCTAGTCCTGTCAGTATCTGACACCCTAAAAAGTCCCTCCCCAGCTTTTCTGTAGGCCTCCCTCAGATCCTGGAACGGCACAAAAAAAGTTATTTGGGAGCTTCCTCTTCTCCAGGCTAAACAGCTCCAACTCTTTCAGAAAATCTGTTTTTATAGTAAAGGTGCTGCAGCCCTCTGAACATCCCCGTCGCCCTTCTCTGGACATACTCCAGCATGTCCACATTCTTATTATAACAACAACCCTACAACTCATCTCTTCACAGGTTATTTTAATGCCACCAGGCATCTGCTGAAAAAATTAACTCCATATATGTGGCATCTGAAGGTCACCACACAAAGGCCTCCTTAACAGCTCAGATTAGCAAATCTATTATATTGGAAAAGTCATGGCAGAGAAGTAAGATTCCTGCTGATATGAAATAGGCAGAGAAAACACCCATCCTCAAGTACAGTAAAATAAAATACCCAAGACAAGTAAAGAAAACCATCCCAACCCTATTCTATCTTATCTAACTAGGACATTCCTAAGACACTGTTTCACTCCCAATCACCCAATGCACACCCCAAGAACTCACCTTGGAGCTTCTGCCCTTCCTGGGCCTGGTTATAAAGGGCTGTAGACAGGGAGGGCAAAGTGGCCACACCTGGGGTGGGAGGAGGCTCCAATGAAGCCCAGGTGCCCTGGGTTGGGGAGGGGAGGATAAAAGGGGGAAATGGAGCCTGGGGTGGGAAAGAACCAGGTATGATGGAATAAGGCAGGTGATGCTGCTGCTGCAAGCAGGGAGATGGACTGGAAGAAAGAAAGATGGAACAGCAGAAGGTAAAAAATGAAAAGAAAAGGAAGAAAATACATGCAGAAAAAAAAGTACATATAGGGGAAAAGTGAGACTTAAAAAAATTAAAAAAAAAAAAAGAAAATGGACTTCTGAAAAACAAATGTTTCTTCTGAGGCAGTGTGGTGGGACTAGATAATCTTTCTAGAATCAGAGCAGCGTGTTGAAGTTTCTTCTCAAAAGCAGAAGCATTCAACCCATCTTCAAGAGAGGTAAGAAAAAAAGACCCTGGGAACTGCAGACCACTCAGTCTCATGCAAGGAAGGGCAAGGAAGCCCAGCCAGAACCTATGGGTAATGTTAGAATGACCATCAAGTCTCTCTCCTGCCTAACTGAGGGACACCTAACCTTTGTCCCATTCCCATTTACCCAGTATGCATGATGGGGACTCACCAGTGAGGACAGGAGAAGGATTCTTCTACTCAGTTGGGCAGCCTTGGAGCTTCTGCCTTTCCTGGGACTGGTTATAAAGGGCAGTGAGCAGGCAGGGGCAAGTGGCCACACCTGGGGTAGAAAAAAATTCCAATGAGGCAATGAAGCCCAACCCAGGTGCTCTGGGATTCTGGGGGGGGGGGGGNNCCGGGGTTCGGGGTATGGGGGGGGGGGGGGGGATGGTGTTAAAGGGGAAAATGAAGTATGGGGTGGGAAAAAGACAGATATGTTGGAAAAGGGAGAGTGGTGTTGAAAGGATGGAAATGGAAAAGAAGAGGGGAAGAGGAAAGAAGAACATGGCAAAAGATGATGGAGAGGAAAGGAGGACGTGACAGAAAATGATAGAGAGAAAAGAAGGAGGAAAATGATGGAGAGGAAGGGAGGAGGCAGAGGAAGATGGGGAAAATACATTAAAAGAAAAGGACAGAAATAGGAGAGAAGTGGGGATTTAAAATGTAGAATGAAAATGAAAATTGGACTGTGGGGAAAAAAAAAAAGGTCCTGCTGTGGCAGTGTGTTTGGAGCAGATGATCTCTCTGGATTCATGGCAGAGTGCTGAAGTTTCTGCTGAGTGGGACAGGGAAAACAAAACATCTTCAGGAGAAGAACAAAGAATGACCCTGGCAGCTACAGAGCAGTCTCATCTCTGTGCCTGGTGAGACCATGGAGCAGATCTTCCTGAAGGCTCTGCTAAAGCAAATGGAAAGCCAAGCAGAGGTGATTGGTGGTACCCAGCAATGGCAACTGATGTCATCTACCTGGACCTGACTAAGTCATTTGGCTCTGTCCCACATGCCATCCTGGTCACCAAACTGGAAAAAGATGGACTTGATGAGTGGAGCACTGTTGGGTAAGAAACTGACTGGGTGGTGGCATGCAGAGAGTGGTGATCAAGGGCACAACTCCAGGCTGGGTGGGGAATGGCTGAGAACAGCCCTGAGGAGCAGACTCTGGGGGTCTGGGCTGTTGAAAAGCGGAAGATGAGGCTGCAGTGTGAGTGCAGCCCAGACAGCAACTGTGTGCTGGGCTGCAGCAAGAGCAGCTGTGGGCAGCAGGGCACAGGAGGGCTCCCAAGATATCTGGGGCAGGGATTCTCTCTGCAAAAGGAAGAAGAGAGACCATAAGAAAGCAACTAACACATTTTGCCTTGTACACAGATGCACTCCCAACATGCCTGGTCTTTGGTAAAAGTGGTGGATCTTTACATTTTCAAAGCAAAGGAAGGTGGCAAAAAGATCTAAAAAAAAAAAACTGAGGAAGGACTTTTCAGGCTCTTAGGGAGTGCCAGGACTAGAGGGGAATGGAGCAAAGCTGGAGGTGGGGAGATTCAGAGTGGAAGTGAGGAGGCAGTTCTCCAGCATGAGAGTGGTGAGGCCCTGGAATGGGTTGCTTAGAGAGGTGTTAGGTGCCACATGGCTGGAGGTGTTTGCAGCCAGGCTGGATGAAGCTGTGGGCAGACTGATGTAGGGTAGGGTGTCCCTGGGCATGGCAGAGGGGTTGGAACTCGATGATCCTTGTGGTCCCTTCCCACCCTGAATGATTCTCTGCTTCTCTCAGCTGTGCCACATCACCTGGACTGCCAGCACAGCAGCAGCAGCCTCTCATTTCTGAGCAACTGCGATGGACAGCACTGGAGTCAGAAGGTTAGCAGCAAAACTGCCCTGCTAGAACACCCCACAAGTGTCACCAGAGTAAAATATTGATTCACTCCCACTGTCTCCTTATCCTTCCTTCCTTCCTTGACTGTGCCTAGGAATAACAAATGGCTGGGATTTCAGAGCACAGAATAACACTCACATTTTCTGAGCAGCTAGAGGAAAGGTTGTTGGTTTTAGTTTTTAGTTTTTGGGTTTGTTTGGTTTTTTTTCCCCCAAGGTGTGGTAGATGAAATACTTGATGAATGTTGACCATTAGTGAACCATCTAGAAATTAAACAAGAATGTTATCTGCAGCTGCTGCAAAAATGCATCAAGAAGGGGCTTACATTTTGCAGAGATGTGTCTGTTGTGCAAAAAAAGGAAGAGTTAATTTTCTTACTGCAATGGAGTTTTAAGCCAGGCATACCTTAAAGCTGAAGGGACAGCAGGAAAGTCCACGAGTTTCCATCCTGAACTTTAGAAAGCTGCTGGCATAAATATCTCCCCCAGATGCAAGTTTCTCTGGAGAGCAGGCAAGATGTGAGCAAACTTGCTAAAGAGAATCCTCAAGTTAGTTGGGACAGTCACAGCCTTGGAGGAAATAAAAGATTTTAATTAAAAACACATAGATTAGAATTATATAGAGCACAGCAACTCACAAACCTGCCCAAGCAGAACAAATCACAAATCAAAACTGGATTTATTTATTACCTCTTGCAAGGTGTGTGGCAGACACTCACCCTTCCAGCCCCTGACCTCCTCTGATCCTGTGTTATACTGTCATAGCACCCATCCCCCCAAAAAAAAACCCCAAACCCCTAATAATAATAGTATTGCAAAATAAAACATTGTAGCTAGAGATGGATGAAATTTCCTGGTGAATACAAAATTTATTGTAAAAAAAAAAAAACAAAACACCAAAAACCAAAACATAGATGTGTGGCAGACACAGACCCTTCCAGCCCCTGACATGCTCTGATCCTGTGGTGGTGAGACAATAGAACAGGTTGCCCAGGGAGGTGGTGGAGGCCTTATCCCTGGAGGTGTTTGCAGCCAGGCTGGCAGAGGCTGTGGGCAGCCTGATCTAGGGTAGGGTGTCCCTGGGCATGGCAGGGGGGTTGGAGCTAGATGATCCTTGTGGTCTCTTCCAACCCTCACTGATTCTATTCTATGATTCTACACTGAGTAATAGAGGTCACTTCCAGCCCTGCCAATTCTATGATTCTATGACCCTTCCACAAGAAGGGAGGGCACAAGCAGGCATTTCTCCTGCTTCATTCATCAACAAACTCCTTGCTTCACTGATAAAATTATAGAGCAGAAGCCAGCCTAAACTTTGCATTGAATTTGGGTGAGTGCAGTTCTTGCTACTTCAACCTCTCTTTTCTTGGAGCTAGATGATCCTTGGGGTCCCCTTCCAGCCCTGACGCTTCCATGATTCTCTAAAAAAAAATGACACTTCCATGGCAGCTGGGTCAGTGTTCTGAATAGCTGAAGGACAATAAATAGGAATTTAAATCACTAAGAGCTTTTATCTGGGCAGTAGTTAAGGACACTCCAGCTAGGCACTTACCTGCAATGAATAGTTCACTTTGCCCACTTGATTTCCCATCTGACAGTCATTTTGAAAATTTCAGCTGCAAATATTCCTGTCATTAGCCAACACTCCCCAATTAAAAAAAAAAAAAAAAGTAATTCTGAGAATAAAATGTGCTATTAACATTGAATCATTTAATTGTGCTCGTGCTTTAAATGCCAACAGGCCTTTATGTTAAAGGCAGAGCCCTCCACAAATCTCTGTAGCAGATAGGTCAGATGTGTCACCAAGCGCTCTGGAAAGGGTCCAAGTGAGGATGCATTTGGGACTTGAGAAATGTAAAAAAATTAATTTAGAAACTATGGCCACAGAATAAATCTCTATGTGAACATTAGGACCCCTCTAGCTCAAAGAGGCTTCAGAATCAAGTTTGCTTACAGTCAGGAGTGCAAGCACCTCTCTCCCTGGAGCTCCTCAGTCCTTCCAATCTCTTCATTCAATCTGTAAAGAGATTTTTTTTTTAAACCCCATAAATTAGATATTAATTATATATTTTCAAAAGTTTCTTTAACCTTTACATCTCATTGCATCTGCTCTGTCCAGCCTAACTTAGGGTAGGGTGTTCCTGCCCATGGAAGTGGGGTTGAAACTTGATGATCCTTGGGGTTCCTTCCAACCCTGACTGATTCTATGATTTTATAGTGAGGCTGCATCTGGAGTAGTGTGTCCAGTTCTGGGCCCTCCAATTCAAGAGGGACATAGAACTGCTTGAGAGAGCCACAAAGATGATGAAGGGAATGGAACATCTCTGTCATGAGGAGAGCCTGAGGCAGCTGGGGCTGCGCTGCTGGGAGAAGAGGAGACTGAGAGGTGACCACACCAATGTCTGTAAATATATAAAGGTGAGTGCCAGGAGGCTGGAGCCAGGCTCTGCTGGGTGATGCCCAATGACAGCACAAAGGGCACTGAGTGGAAGCTGAGCCAGATGAAGTTTCACATAAACATAAAGAGGATTTTTTTTTCCCTGTAAGGGTGACAGAACCCTGGAACAGGCTGCTCCAGGGCAACTGGAGTCTCCCTGTCTAATGATAAAGGCCAACCAGAGCCTAAGTTGCATCAGGAAAAGAGTGGCCAGCAGGTCGAGGGAGGTGATTCTCCCCCCTCTACTCTGCCCTGGGTAGGCCCCACCTGGAGTACTGCATCCAGTTTTGGAGCCCCTATTACAAGAGGGATGTGGACATGCTGGAGTGTGTCCAGAGAAGGGCCATTAGGATGCTCAGAGGGCTGCAGCACCTCTGCTGTGAGGACAGACTGAAAGAGTTGGGGTTGTGCAGTTTGGAGAAAAGGCGGCTCCCAGGTGAGGATCATCTAATTCTATCCCCCCTGCCATGCCCAGGGACACCCTACCATAGATCAGGCTGCCCACAGCCTCATCCAGCCTGGCTGAAAACTCCTCCAGCCATGTGGCCCCAACCAGCTTCCTGGGCAACTCATTCCAGGCTCTCACCACTCTCATGCTCAACAACTTCCTCCTCACATCCAATCTGAATCTCCCCACCTCCAGCTTTGCTCCATTCCCCCTAGTCCTGGCACTCTCTGATAGCCTAAAAAGTCCCTCCCCAGCCTTTTTGTAGGCTCCCTTCGGATCCTGGAAGGCCACAAGAAGGTCACCTGGGAGCCTCCTCTTCTCCAGACTGAACAGGCCCAACCCTTTCAGTCTCTCCTCATAGTAGAGGTGGAATTCTTGTCCTTTTCCACTGAAATCTTTAGTAGAAGCCAAAATATGATCTGAAGAGAAAAGAGAGTATAATTCAGGGATGCTAATTAAAAACAAAAAGAAATAACAGACTTTACAGATTAATAAGATTTTTAACTTAAATGAGCCACTTCTGTTTTGCCCCGTTTGAAAGCTCCCAGTATTTCAATGTTTGCTAAATATTTGCAAATTCACATGAAATTTTAATAAAAAAAAAGGGAGGGGGGGGGAAAAAAAAAAAAAAAAAAGGAAAATTTGCTAAATAAGCAGAAAGAAAACATCTGTAAGTAATAGAACTTCTGAACATTAAAAAAGAAAAAAAAATTAACCCGAAGACAAATGTTGCCAGTGAGATACATAATTGTTGTACTGAGTTAGAGCCGAGGCTGATGAACCTCAGTGAAGTTTGCAACTAACCCTAGGGTGAGGGTTAGTTACTTGTCAGATTCAATTCACTCCTGCAGCACTTTGACACCCAGGGAATCCCATCAGCTGGAGGTCAGTGGAGACCTTCTTTCGGGCTATGACAAAGGAGAAAGCAGGCACCCAGGTTATAGCTTGCCAGGAGAGATATACAATCAGAGAATGGTTTAGGTTGGAAGGAACCTCAAAGCTCATCCAGTTCCAGCTCCCCTGTGCCATATAGGCAGGGACACCTCCCACTAGATCAGATCGCTCAAGGCCTCATCCAGCCTGGCCTTGAACACCTCCAGGGAGGGAGCAGCCACAACCTCCCTGGGCAACCTGTGCCAGTGTCTCACCACCCTCACTGTGAAGAACTTCCTCCCAACCTCCTTTAAATCTCCCCTCTGCCAGTTCAAACCCATTACCCTTCGTCCTGTCATTAGGAGATGTGGTTTAGCAGTTACCTGCCCCCCACCTTTTGATATAAACCCCGGCTAGGACTCAGAACACTGGAAGTTGGTAAATGAAGCTTTATATTTACAGCTCAGCACAAGATCCAAGCAGATATTTGCAAGGTATAACAGATATTTAGAGATATATACAATGAAAAGGTAATACAGAAACACCACAGCCTTCCCAGAGACCAAAATCCCCAAGAGGGGTAACCAACCACCCCTACCACCTCTCCCCCCTTTCCCCAATCTTATCTCACCACCTGTTGATGCTGCAGATAAGCTGAGGTAGATCATTCAGGGGGATTAGTAGAAGGAAAGTAGTCGGTAGAATTACTGAGAATTACCTACCAAGGCAGAGAGATAAAGGAACCATGTAAGAGAAGCAGGCACAGCCCAGAGCAGTCTGAAACCATCTCATATCTAATGTTTGGGGTACACTTTTAAAAACAACTTTTTTTTTTTCTTTCTCAGTAAAGCTCTGGTGAAGTGACATCCTGTGTTTTCCTCTCTCAGCCAATAGTCTCATTTCTCACTCAAATTCTCCAATTAGTTCAAACCAGCACACAAGACTTTGTGAATAGTCCTTCCCCAGCCCTCCTGTAGCCCCCTTCAGATACTGGAAGGCTACTCTAAGGTCTCCTGGAAGCCTTCTCTTCTCCAGGATGAAGACCCCCAACTCTCTCAGCCTGTCCACTTAGGAGTTCAGTGTCTTAAGTAGAATGAGCACAAAGCTCCCAAAGTGCAATTTCTACTGCCAGGAACTGTACAGCTCAAGCATATAAAATGAAGCAGTCAGGGAACTTAGTGCCAAAGTGAGTTCACCTCACATTTCTGAAAAGCTAAGGTTTGCCAACCCCATGTCTGCTGCACACGAGCAGGCAGCAAGAAGGGATGAACATGGGCAGGTAAACAGCCAGCTGCTTGTACAACTCCTTGACTTCAGCTTAAGTATTCAGCTCAAATCCCCTTCCAGCCATAATTTAAAACTGATTCTGATATTCTTCTTTTTTTGTTTGTTTGTTTTTCCCATTCTTTCACGAGGCTTTAGCATTTGTGCAACAGTTGGCACAGAAGGAGCTGAAGTCAGAAGTGATCCTCAGAGAGTATCCACATGCCTTGGGGAAGTCCAAAACGGTAGGAGTTACGTGCCTTTTTTTTTTTTTTTCCTGTTTCATACCACTGTCAGGACAGTCCAAGCTCTTCTACTTAAGTTAAGCAGGAAACTACCGGAGAGAGTCCAGTGGAGGGCTACAAAACTTGTTGAGGGGACTGGAGCATATCTCACAAGGAAAAGATGAGAGACCTGGAGATGTTTAGCCAAAGAGCAGACTGAGAGAAGATCTCATCAATGACAATCAATAGCAAATCATAGAATCAGTAGCTTAGGTTGGAAGGGACCTCAAACATCATCCAGTTCCAACCAACCCCCCTGTGCCACAGGGAGGGAGCAGCCACAATCTCCCTGGGCAACCTGTTCCAGTGTCTCGTCACCCTCACTGTGAAGAACTTCCTCCTAACATCCCACCTAAATCTCCCCTGCACCAATTTGAACCCATTCCCCCTCATCCTGTCATTACAAAACCTTGTGAACATTCCCTCCCCAGCCTTCCTGTAGGCCCCCTTCAGATACTGGAGGGTGGCTATAAGGTCTCCTCGAAGCCTTCTCTTCTTCAGGCTGAAAAGTCCCAACTCTTTCAGCCTGTGCGGTTAGCTAAAGGGTGAAGGTCAAGGAGATGCGGTGAGACTTCTTTCAGTGGTGCCCAGAGACAGGACAAAAAGGCACAAACTGGAACACAGAAAGTTCCACTTCTTTACTCTGAGGTGCCAGAGCACTGGAGCAGGCTGCCCAGAGAGGTTATGAAGTCTCTTCCAGAAACTTTCAGAATCCACCTGGATGTGATCCTGTGCAACCTGCTCTAGCAGCAGGGCTTGGACTAGATGATCTCCAGAAGTCCTTTTCTGTTGCTACCATTCTGAGGCTCTGTGAGTTTGGGTAGTTATTTAGAGCCACATTCATCTGCCAGTGTGCACTTGACATGATATTTTCCCTAGAGTAGTCCAAGAGCCACCTGAGGTCCTACACATCTTGCACAAGATGCACTCATTTTGTGCAAGGTGCAGTCCAAAAACCGTTGGGGAGGGCAGCTTCTGAAGGAAAGAGAACAGACAAGAGGAAGAACTAAGACTCTGCATTACCTATAATGACAAAAAACCATCAACTCACGCTGAAATACATTCAGCAATATTTTAGCTACAACCACAGAGAAAAGAGCCTGTGTCATAACAACAGAAGAGATGTTAAATATCTTCTTAACCCTCTGCCAAATTCTACAGCTTCCATTTCTGTTCTCTGTGCTGTGACAACCATGTGATGTATCACCACATCATCTCTCTGTAGACACTTGACCAGGACAGCTACCAAGTTTTGCTATTCCCAGGTCATCTTCACTATTATTTGAACACAGAAAACTATTGGCTGGTGAGAGGAAACCCCTTACTTTTTGTGCTTCAGTGGCCAAAAAGGAAAAGAAATCTTCCTTTCACAACGTTATGAGGCACTACATACATAAGTCTTGATGAATGCATCTCTATTCTCAATGGTTCATGGGTTTGGAACGGATTGAGGAGAAGGCCAAGTGATCCTGTCAAAGACTGGAAACAAAACCTCTTTTAATAATTTAACTCCACAGGTCTTTCGTTACAAGAAGATTTTTCAGTTTGTCCAGAGAAACTCAGTCCTCTGGAAACCTTCTCCCATGTTCAGAATTGTGCAGGATACATAAGTCATGTGTTGGATTAACAGAACACCCACGTCAGGTTTTAGCTTGTCTCTTTAAACCTGAGAGTCTACAAAGAGATTCAGTTAACTGAAGTTTTTTTTATTGTTTTCTTTCCCTTTTTATTCACTGCTATCCTAGACCAAGTGAGAGAAGTCTCCACCAAAGACATGAGGCAGAACTGCATTTGGTCACACAAGAAATCCTCCCTGAAAAGGGTCCAGGTAAGAATTAGCAGATCATAGAATCATGGGATGGTTAAGGTTGGAAGTGACATCAAAGCTCAGCCAGTCCCAACCTCGCTGCCACAGGCAGGGACACCTCCCACTAGAATAGGTCGCTCAAGATCTCATCCAACCTGGCCTTGAACACCTCCAGGGAGGGAGCAACCACAACCTCCCTGGGCAACCTGTGCCAGTGTCTCATCACTATCAGTGTAGAGAACTTCCTCCTAACATCCAGTTTCGATCTCACCTCCTCCAGTTTAAACCCATTACTTCTCATCCTGTCATGACAAGACCTTGCAAATAGTCCCTTCTCAGCCCTCCTGTAACCCCCTTTGGATGCTAGAAGGCTACTCCAAGGTCTCCTATAAGCCTTCTCTTCTCCAGGCTGCCAAGCCTCAACTCTCTCTGTCTGTCCTCAGAGCAGAGCTGCCGCAGCCCTCTGATCATCTTTGTAGCCCTCCTCTGCACTGGCTCCAACAGTTCCATGTCCCTCTTGTGTTGGGGGCTGCAGAGCTGCAGACAGTGCTGCAGGTGGGGTGTGAGGAGAGCAGAGTAAAGGGGCAGAATCCCCTCCCTTGCCCTGCTGCCCACAGCTTCTCCTGCTGCAGCCCAGCACACAGTTGCTGTCTGGGCTGCACTCACACTGCAGGCTCACATTGAGCTTTTCATCACCCCAGACCCTCAGGTCTTCTGAAGTCCAGAGCAGTGACTTTGCTATGCAATCTCCTTAATCACTTAATTATACCCAAGGCTTCTGTAGTTATTTTTTTTTTTACTTCAGCTCTGCTTCAACAAAGGATGTTTCTTATCCTCCAAATTTCAGGTATCCTTGCATATGATTTTCAGTGCTATTAATAGTATTATTTTAAAAATATATTGACACAGACTTTTGGGGTTTTTTTTCCCCCCCAGAGCATCATATGTCTGTATCATACAAAATGAATGTATCATATACATCAAATATTTTTCTCAGCATTGACAAGCTTTCCTCCCCAAGTGCTTTTATCCCTCATCCACTAACAATAAGAAAGCCTCTCAGGAAGAACACTTGGATGATTCTTCTGTGTCTGGAGTATATTGAGGCTAGTCTTGTCAACCTGACAGTAAGTATTCATGCAAATTACATCCTTAGTACAAATAATTGTGATAGCAATCACCTCCTATTACCAATTTCTTCCCATTTAGTAGGGCCAGTTGCTTTTGGAATATGGCAGCTCCTCATATTGCTGAGTTTGTTTCAGTTATTGAAGCCACACAAAATTCTTACTGGGTACTAGCTCTATCTGGCTCTGTTTTGACTTTCATTATCCAGCCATTTAAAAAAAAAACAAAACCCTCAGACGCTGGAGTTATTGAAATTGTCAATATTAGCCAGGCCACTAAATTAAACTTCCACCCCACACAATAAAACTGAAGCACCATTTTTGGAATTCCAAAATAAAGTCTAATACACCTCATGAAAAGCTAATAAGCAGTAAAGGTGATTTCCCCCCCCCACTTTTCCATCATTATAAACCTAGACTGAAAGTAAACACAGTCTGTATTTTTTTTCTCTATTTGAGCTTACATTATTTTACACATTTGTAAATACAGGAGCAGCAAGAAGAAAAACCTGTGCTACCAGTAATCTAAGCATAAAGTTCATTGCACCTTGTGTGTCTGGGCAGCTGGGGAACTCATTTCCCTGTATTTGGTGCTCCTCTTTTCCCCTGGATTTTTGTGTGCACGTTTAGAACAGGCACCTCTGAGCAGGACTTAGGTCTTCATTGCAGCAGAGGGCAGCAGTATTCATTCACAAAGCAGGCAGAGCTGTGGACAAGGCATAATAAATACTGGGGCAGTTTGGTTCAGGCAAACAGGGGGATTTGAAGGCAAAACAGCTTTTTCCTTGGAAATTAATTGCCTTTTTAATGCTTTGATCAGAGTGCATAACGGACTCACATCCCACTCTTTAGAGAAAGGTAATCAGATTGGGTAATCCCAACCTTTGGTTCTGTGTCTGAAGGGGGCCTACAGGAAGGCTGGGGAGGGACTATTTAGGATATGAGGGAGTGACAGGACTAGGGGGAATGGAGCAAAGCTGGAGGTGGGGAGATTCAGATTGGATGTGAGGAGGAAGTTCTTCAGCATGAGTGGTGAGAGCCTGGAATGGGTTGCACAGGGAGGTGGTTGGGGCCACTCCCCTGGAGGTGTTTAAAGCAAGGCTGGCTGAGGCTCTGTCCACTCTGATCTAGGGTAGGGTGCCCCTGCCCATGGCAGGTGGGGTTGGAACTGGCTGATCCTTATGATCCCTTCCAACCCTGACTGATTCTATGACCACACAGGTGTTAAGATTAGCATCCTCTTAGGAAACAGGTCCTAACTTACGACTGAACAGAGACTGCAAGCACTTGTGCTTCATGCAACGATATCTCTAACTTAAAATCTGCAGCAGGGAACTTGGGGCCATTCCTACCCCTGCTAAAAAGAAAAGTCTCCTCCAAGCCAGTGGAAACTGGCAGTCTGCAGCGAGCAGCAACAGCTCACAGAAATACATCTCCATTTGTAATCGTTTCAGTCTACGGATGATGACATTTGGAAACATCTGGATCTGATGATGTCCACGGGAGATTCCAAACTGGTAGTGTCTAAATGTGCTGATACAATAAATACAAGATGTTTTACTTCAGATTGAAATAGCAGAATGAAGACAAGGGGCAGATTTAGATAGAGGACGGGAGCGGAGGAGTTCAGGTGGCAGCGCGCGGGCCTCTCCGCTCTCAGAAACACCTCCAGCAGCAGCCACCTCCTCTGATCCCAGAGCCCTGCAGATGCTCTCCAGCCAAGATCCTTAATGGCCTTGTGCTCACCAAACTACGTGGCCCTAACTCGAACCAGTCCCCACTCAACATAATTAAGAACCAATCTGGGAGTCCAGAACAATAGCCTGCTCAAGCACTAGCACATGGGAGCAAAATGAGGCTTTCTGCCTTGGCTCATGCTTGCTTTCATCACTGAGGTCTGTTGGGTTTTTTTGAGTCTTCCAAACAACAGCTCTGCTTCCCTGCAGCACAGCCACGGGCAGCTTTCAGGTTACCATAGGATCCTTAAGACTTTCTTCACTACAGAAACTGAGCCACAAAATTAGGCCAAACGTAGTGCACGAGCAGCGAAGCAGCAAATTAAGGACCTCTGCCTTAGAGATGGCTCCCTCGGAGATCTGACGGCAAGACACTGAAAACCGACAGGGCACTGCTATTTCTGGTCCATTCCAGCTACTTCTGGCCTGCAACAGGAGGGGAAATGCTGGTCTCCACACAAACTTTGCTCTTGCTTAAACCCCTGACGACTCAAGAACTACTTTATGCTTCAGCCTGACCAAAGGCAGCCTCAGGGACATCTCTGACGGCCAAGAATAGCTCGTATGGAGCAGCCCTAGGCGATTTCTGGTTTCCCACCACATTCCCTGCTCCACCACGCAAAGGCTGAGGGATAAAGCCAGTTTTATGACACGGTTTTCCTCTCTCTGGAAAATTTCCTGCTAGCCTGGGTGGCTGCAGCTCAGTTCTGCACTTGGGAGGTTTTCAGTAGCCAGAAGGAGGTTTGCTCTCTGTCAGTCTTGGGTCTTCCTCATCTCTAAGGTGTGTGACACCGCATGGTTATGTCTGCACCAAGTCTTCTGTCATGGGTTTTGTGCAGCTGCTGCTGCTGAGTCAAGCCTTCAGCATAGGTTGAAGGTATAAATGAAGAAACAGAGTGAAGCAGAAGCGTATGACAAGAAATGTACAGTTTTTTTTGGGCCACAAGCAGAAGTGAGCTCCTTTTCCTACAAACTCAGGGCTTCTTTGAAAAGGATTTTCCCTGTTTCAAGCTCCTGCCAAAGATACAAGCCCAGGAAATATTTAAATATTTTCTGTTTTGCAAAACAAAGTCCTGCAAAGGAGGCTGGGAGAGGAACATAAAATATATTTTGAAGATCTGAAACAAAAAAAAAAAAAAAAACCAAAAACCCAACGTGGAGATATGTGGGAAATAACAGCAGTCAGGAGTTGAAACAAAGAGGGAATCTCAGCAAGCCTCATATCATACTTTTTAGCAATACATTCCTTACAAATTAAACAGTCTCCTTCCCCATAGAAAGCCCACCACAATCCTCTGCAAATCTGAAACTTGCACAAATTAGAGCTAAAAAGCTAAGCAGCCAGTGAGGGAGCCCTCACTGCTAGTGATGGCTCCCATCATACAATCATAGAATGGTTTCCCCAAGAAATGTCAAGGATATGCAGCTTAAGTGTAGTTGTGAGGAACTAACTCCTTAGAGGTATCTACCCAGCTCAGTGGCAGCTGAAATACCTGGGGTTTGGATGTGGAGGGAAGGAAGGAATTTTGCTCTGCTACCTGACTGGGTCCCTGATATACTTCTGTGAGGATCATGAGACTGTGAAACCTCTCCAAAGTCAGTGAAAGGAATATATTGCTGCCAACTTGCTTAACGGTGGTGCACTGTGTGAACTTCTCAGCTATGCTACGAGTGCCACAATTTGGAGGAGACAAAAAGTTGTTCTTACAGTTCAAAACTCTTTTACTCCTACCATGGGGCCTGACTTATGTTAGCTTTCTCTCTACCTTCAGTGAATTAAATTAGGCTAATATGTAGGTTCAGTTTTGGCAGGGCCTTTCTGTCTCCTAATTTACTCTTGCTGTCATTAAATTAGAAGCTTCTGAGGTTGTCCATGTAAGACATTTTCAGTGAAGTTAAGCAGAGCCCATACCTGATTACTTAGCTATTTAAAAACAAGATATGTGCACAGTTAATGTCATCTTTCCATAGAAAGCTCAGAAGGAATTAGGGCAACCTACTTCCCATCCTGTCTCACTTCTATGCAGGAAGCAAGGATTTGCTGCCAGGAGTGTTTTTAGGAATTTAGAAAGTATTGGCATTTCATTAAAACTGCTCCCAGACTTCCTATCTGCTCTGCAGTGTATAATGGGATGTCCATGGCACTCACTCTGCATGTGGCCTGCACAGAAGCCTGGTGCTTCTGCATGTGGCTCAGCAGGTGAAATGAAGGAGAAAGTCACTACTGGTGGTGCTAGTTTCATTTTGGTAATGACACCATAACTACTCCTCCTTAAAGTTGACTGAAGGTATAGAGTCAGCTGAAGGTATCCATACCACTTGTGTGCCACAGTAAAGAACATCATTTCACAGAATCACAAAATCACAGAATGTAGGAGCTGGAAGGGACCTTGAAAGTTCATCCAGTCCAACCCCACCTGCCAGAGCAGGATCACCTAGACTAGATCACACAGGAATGCATCCAGGCAGGTTTTCAATACCTCCAGAGGAGACTCCACAATGCCCCTGGACAGCCTGTTCCAGTCTACTGTCACCCTCACAGTGAAGAAATTCCTCCTCATGCTTAAATGAAACTTCCTATGCCTCAGATTCCACCCATTGCCCCTTGTCCTGTCATTGCTCATCACCCAGCACATATTCATAGACATATTCATATTCACCCAGCACATATTCATAGCCTGGCTCCAGCCTCATGGCACTCACCCTGCACATATTCATAGACATCGATGAGGTCACCTCTCAGTCTCCTCTTCTCCAAGAAGCACAGCCCCAGCTTTCTTAGGCTCTCCTCATAACAGAGATGTTCCATTCCCTTCAGTATCTTTGTGGATCTGTGCTGGAGTCTCTCAAGGAGTTCTACATCCTTCCTGAACTGGGGGACCCAGAACTGGACACACTACTCCAAGTGCAGCCTCACTGGGGCAGAGTAGAGGGGCAAGAGAACCTCTCTCGACTTACTAGGCGCAGCCCTTCTAATCCACCCGAGAATGCCATTGGCCCTCCTGGCCACAAGAGCACATTGCTGGCTCATGATCAACCTCCCATCACCTAGAACCCCCAAACCCTGAATTCCAGAGCCATTTGCAGCCCTTCTAATCCACCCCAGAATGGCATTGGCCCTCCTGGCCACAAGAGCACATTGCTGGCTCATGATCAACCTCCCATCAAATAGGACCCCCAAACCTTGAAGCCCAGAGCTATCAGGGCAGCTTTTGTTTTGCTTCAGACCTCCAAATCAAGAGGTGATATTTGCCTACGTGCATTGAAGCTGAAGGAACTGACGGATGTGCTTCGTAGGTCTTACAGCACAGGGCTCTTCGCTCACCGGTCCCCCTCTTTTGCCTTGACAATGTGTGCTCTACACAAAGCTATCACTCACCCAATTCTTTCCTTCCACATCTTAATCTTAACCATCCTGCCTGAGCCTGAAATCCCACACTGTGGTGTGCCTTTGCCCAGATGGTCTGTGTGACAAAGCTAGCGCATGACATCAGAGTTTATCCTTCAGCAATCCATCTTTCTGCAGGAACCATGTGACACACCATGCAAGAAAGAGGGGCCTCCTTTCCAGCTCTCTTATCTCTGGGCTGTTGTAAATATTATCAGGAAACTGGTGAGCCACTTCCTTGGGTTTCCCATGACAGCTTTATTGGGTTTGTTTAAACAGTTTAAAGTTGGGTCGCGGTCCTGCGACACGCTAATGTATTTGTCGTGGAATCGCTGCAGCTGTTGGTAAACCACGGATTTTACAAGACCTCTACCAACTGTGTAAGGTCAGATTTGGTTAGACTGGGCACATAGAATCACAGAATCATAGAATGGTTTAGACAGGAAGAGACCTCAAAGATCATCCAGTTCCAACCCCCCACCATAAGCAGGGACACCTCCCACTAGATCAGGTCGCTCAAGACCTCATCCAGGCTGGCCTTGAACACATCCAGGGAGGGAGCAGACACAACCTCCCTGGGGAACCTGTGCCAGTGTCTCACCACCCTCACTGGGAAGAATTTCTTCCTAACATCCTGCTCAAATCTCCCCTCTGCCAGTTTGAACCCATTCCCCCTCATCCTGTCATTACAAGACCTTGTGAACAGTCCCTCCCCAGCCCTCCTGTAGGCCCCCCTCAGATACTGGTAGGCTGCTATAAGGTCTCCTCGAAGCCTTTTCTTCTCCAGGCTGAAAAGCCCCAACTCTCTCAGCCTGTCCTCATAGCAGAGGTGCTCCAGCCCTCTGATCATCTTTGTGGCCCTCCTCTGGACTCTCTCCAGCAGTTCCATGTCCTTCCTGTGCTGGGGGCTCCAGAACTGCACACATTGGCACATTAATGAAAAAAAGGCAGAATTCATAGGAGGGATTTGCAGCAGATGGGAACAGAAAGAGAGAAATGGCACCATGAGTTTCACAGAATCACACACAATTAACCAGCTTGGAAAAGACTTTCAAGATCATCAAGTCCAACCAATCACCTAACACCTTCTAATTAACTAAGTGCTCCATCCAGTCTCCTTAGAAAAGAATTAGCCAGGTTGGAAGAGATCTCCAAGATCATCCAGTCCAAGTGAGCACCCAGCCCTAGCCAATGGCACCAAATGCCCTATCCAGTCTTGTCTCCAACACCTCCAGGGATGGTGACTCCACCACCTCCCTGGGCAGCCCATTCCAATGCCAACCATTCTCTCTGTGAACAACTTTCTCCTAATATCCAGTCTGTACCTCCCCTGGCACAACTTGAGGCTGTGTCCCCTCGTTCTGTTGCTGGTTGCTTGGGAGAAGAGCCCAACCCCACCTGGCTACAACCTCCCTTCAGGTAGTTGTAGAGAGCAATGAGGTCTGACCTGAGCCTCCTCTTCTCCAGGCTGCACACCCCTAACTCCCTCAGCCTCTCCTCATAGTGCTTGTTTCATTTCATTGAAACATATCTAGGGTTGGCCAGACTGGGGTTAGACTTCTTTTCCTCCAGATACAAAGCAGCAGCCTCTTCTGCCTTAATTCATACACGCAGTCACACTTTTATTTGAGGTAGCCTTGCTTCATGCTCCTGCATTTTGACCCAAACCTATAGCTGTTTAATTAACACTGCTGAAGTAACTCAGATGAACACATTTCAGGTGTTGACTGTCTCAGGTGTAGATCTCAACACTTGAGCTGTGGATCTAAGCAGTCTGTCTCGTTCTCTTTAGCAAACAAGCATTAAGTACTTTCTATGTTTGATAACTCTTTTCCATTCCAAACCTGCCATCAGATCCACCCCACACACTCTCAGCTCTTTGATGAAGGAGGAACCATTAATCACTCAACTTCTGTTCTCCCTTGCTTCATGCTTGCCCTAGGAAGCTAATTTTTTTTGGGTCAAAGCACCATGCACCTAAAACGAGCCAAAAAACTCCGACAAAATGATCCGTTTCAGGCTTCAAAATCACTCTCTTTTTTTTTTTCTTTTTAGTCATCTCAAAGCAGGAGGAGTATGCCATAAGAAGTACAGAAAAAAAACCTCAATTGAAGGACAAAGCTGGCCTTGCAGTACCCTGGCTAGAAGACTATCCATACCCCTAGTGCCAGCAATCACAGGTCAGCTTAGGACACTGCTGCAGAGCTCTGGGAGGACAGGCAGCAGCTCTACGTGACAGTCACAAGGTATGCCAAAGGCCTCCATCCAGGATGAGGAGATATCCACTACCCCTCTTCCTGGCCCCACTGATAAGCTTAGGAGAGAGGATTTCTACTTTTCACTTTTCCTGGTTCAAGTCAATCTCAACACAAAGGGTTTTTTGAAGGTGAAAGCCCTGCTCCTCCTTTCCCTTTTCCTCCCCAGACTCCAGAGGCTGCTTTTCCTTTGCTGCTCTTATCACTTCCCGGCCTCCACCCTGCTGAGATGTTGGGGCACTTTTCTTGGGAGAGCTTTTACAGCTCCTCATGACTCTGGATACTACTCTCTGGTGCCAAGGCTTGGGGTCTCCAGTGAAGGGTGATGGAAATGTGCTTTCTCCAGACTGCAGCTGCTCCTACTGCCTGTGCAGTCCCTTTGCTCACACTGATTAGCCCCCAGAGAAAGCAGCCGTGCTTCTGCACCAGGAAATTTGCTTAAAAACATAAGAGATGTTAAAAAAAAACCAACAAACCAAGAACAAACCACAAAACCCTGCAAATACCTGAAAAGCCTTTGCTGGGGCATTCTTGAGCTACGTGATTTCACTGGAAGTGGCTCATGTTAGCAAAGCAATAAATGAGAGCTTAAAGAAAACAAGAAATTGGGGGAAAAAAACCCAAACATTGGATATGAATGAGCTGGCAGTGGAGTAAACGGTTTAAGTTTCGTTGATGCTTGCAGGCAGCTTGATTCCAATTTTGTGCATTTAGTCAAATGCTAAATCTAGGTAAGCTGTCAAGCTCCTTTGTAAAACTCTGCCTGATTGACAGCTCCTGACTGAATGTTTCGTAAATAGTAGCTGCTGCCTGGTTTTTCTACAGCTGGCCAAAGCTAATGCCTGCATCTCTTCTGCTTATGCAGTGTGGAAACTGGGAAAAGGGAGGAGTGGAGAAAGGAGGAGAGAAAATAAAGCTTCACTAATGTAACACCCTTCCTCTCCTGACAACAGAGTGGAAGTGGAGAGCCCTTTTCCACTATCTTAGCTTGGGAGCTAGTAAGTAATCAGAAAGCTGTAATTTTTCCAGAGAAATGGAGCTCAGAGCTTTCCCAGGGTGAAGCAAGCTGCAGGCACTGCCTTAGTCTTTCAAAGAATCACAGAACCCTATCACAGGAGCAATATGGATGTGCTGGAAGGTGTCCAGAGAAGGGCCACGAGAATGATCAGAGGGCTGGAGCTGCTCTCCTGTGAAGAGAGACTGAGGGACCTGGGGCTGTTCAGTCTGGAGAAGAGAAGGCTCCAAGGGGACCTTATTGTGACCTTTCAGTATCTTAAGGGAGCTACAAGAAAGCTGAGGAGGGAGTTTTTAGGATGTCAGGTAGTGATAGGACTGGGGGGAATGGAACAAAGCTGGAAATGGGTAGATGGATGTTAGGAAGATGTTCTTCTCCGTGAGGGTGGTGAGACCCTGGAAGAGGCTGCCCAGGGAGGTTGTGGAAGCCTCATCCCTGGAGGTGTTTAAGGCCAGGCTGGATGATGCTATGGACAACCTGGTCTAGTGTGAGGTGTCCCTGGGCATGGCAGGGGTGTTGGAACTGGATGATCCTTGTGGTCACTTCCAACCATGACTGATTCTATGATAGTTTTAGAGGTTGGAAGTGACCTCCAGAGATCATCAAGTCCATCCCCCACTACCAAGGCAGGATCACCCAGGGCAGTTCACACAGGAACACATTCAGAAAGGTTTTGAAAGTCTCCAGAGAAGGAGACTCCACAGCCTCTCTGGACAGCCTGTTCAGTGCTCCACAGAGCTCCAGGTCAAACTGTCAGCAACTGCTTCTTGTGCAGACATTTATTTGTCTGGGCCACTCAGCTTGCTGCTGCTAGAGGTGAGGATGTTGGTTTGACTCCCTGCACCCTGTCAGAGGTGCAGCCATGCAGCACCTCCTTCTCTGGGGCAGGAGGGTAAGCAGTGGGGAGACAGGGAAGAGGAGAAAGAATAATCTGCACTCCTCACCTAAACCTGGTCACTTCTTCCCCTACAAGTGAGGGGGAGATCTAGCCCAGCACTGGTTTAGAGCATACACTCCCTGCCAACTCTGTAAGCTATGAAAAATGCACAATGGCAGAACCCTGGGAGGCTCTGATTTGTGTTTTATAGGTTGTGTGTGCTCTACACCTGCAGCATAATGTAACTTTTTACTAGAGATGGAACACATCCATACGAATCCTGCAAACAAGGGTAGCATGTAACAAAAGTAAGACTCTCCTGGGCTTTTCCCCCAAATAATTGGAAATCTCGATTTATAAGACTTTCAAGCCCCCCAAACCAGCTGGCAGCTACTGTTTGTAGGGGATTCATTTTGGTTATGGTCTTGAATAATTACATAATAATATATAACACCAGTTTCAAGCTGAAATCCAGTAAGGTAAAACAACCTTGCACCAAAATTCCTGTTACTGCCTGCAGTGCCTTGGAAAGGAAACTAACTGCTCCAGTAGAGTTGTTCCTCAGAAGACCCTGTGGAAGGGACCAGCATGCCTGGGTTTTACATTTTTTTTTCAAGTTAAATGGCACTAAGAATAAGTACAATTACCCTACAAACACAGCAGAGCGTGATCTACGCTCTGTTAGAGCTTTGTATTTTAAATGAAACTTTAGATCTTGTCTGTCAGTGCCAATGGCAGAGATTAATATTCTGCACAGGAGCAAATTTGCATAAAGAAAATATTGTCCCAGGGATAGTCCTCTCCAGCTCCAGAAATTAAGAAGTGTGAAAGCATGAAATTAGGAACTAAGAGGATGGGAGGTAGCATACAATGCCACATCAGCATTTTTCAGAATCAGCTCCCTACTCTTTGCCAGGTTGGATTCTCCTCTCTGCTGCATGAATCATTTGGTCCTGACCCTGTCTTGAAATGCATGTGAGTAACTAGAGGTATGAAGAAAAGCCACTGCCTAGATGGCCAGCACAAAACCTTTGGCTGATCTTTCATCATTTTAGGCAGCACCTTTGGAAGTAGCAGGAACAAACCACCTATAAAGCTGTGATCACAGAACATCCAGGTTGGCAAAGGCACTCAGGATCATCCAGTCCAACTGATGTACCCTACTCTACAAGGTGCACCCTAAACCATAGCTCCAAACACCACATCCAAATGACTTTCAAACATATCAAGGGTTGGTGACTCCACCACCTTCCTGGGCAGCACCTTCCAATGTCTGACCACTCCTGCTGGGAATTTTTTTTCCTAATTTCCAGTCTAAACCTACCCAGTCACAGCTTGAGGCTATTCCTTCTTTTTCTATCACTATTTACCTGTGAGAAGAGCCCAGCAGCAGCCTCTCCACAATGTCCTTTCAGGTAGCTATAGACAGCAATGAGGTCCCCCTTCAGCCTCCTCTGTTTCACACTAACCATCCCCACATCTCTCAGTCGCTCTTCATCAGATTTATTCTCCAGGCCCTTCCCCAGCTTCCTTGCCCTCCTCTGCACTGGCTCCAGCACCTCCACATCCCTGCTGTGGTGAGGTGCCCAAAACTGAACACAATACTCAAGATGTGGCTTCACCAGAGCATAGTCCAAGGGAACAATCACTTCCCTGCCCCTGCTGAACACAGCATTTCTAATATATGCCAGGATGCCATTGGCTTTCTTTGCCACCTGGTGATTGAAGGGGTCCTTGAGAAAAACAGGCCAGTTCTAAACTTCATTATTGGCAGTATAGTAGGAGAAAAACCAAAGTCTTGTCAGATCATCATCAAACCTTGAGCTACTGTTAACCTCCTCTTTGTGGCTTTGCATCAGCTGTGTGGAATAACCTGGAATGTGTCTGAAACAATGCATAGTTTTCTCCAGTCAGTGATTCTGAAATACCACAAGAAGCAGCAAACTGTATGAGTGCATTTCACTCCCCAGTCTGTTTCAATGATTTTGATGTAGGAAAGCCAACACTTTGTTTTTCAAAGAAGTTTTCCAATTCCTCTGACATACAAATTAATACAAGACTATAGGCTCCAAGGCAGAGCTGAGAAATCATGGCTTGTGCTTAGCTTTGCCTTACTCTAGAGTAATTTGCAGTTAGGAGGAACTAGGGAGCCTGAGTAAGATAAAATATTGGTGCTCAGACCACCTACCTTTCATCCTGAGGGCTGGACAGGAGCCTGGTGAGAAAATGGGCACAGTTCCAACATGCCAAGTATGGATGGCTGGAAAAGATGTCAGTCCAAGAGACTGGAGTGGACTGAATACAGATGACAGGAATTACATCACCTGAAAGCCTGTGGAGGGATAGAAATAAAACACATCAGATGCCTGTACCTCTGATTTAGTCCAAGAGATGGGTAGAGGTAGAGGAAAGGGACACAGACAGCACTGCTGTCACAGTAACAGATACCGGGTCAACAAAGCCAGGGAGCCACGAAGCTCTTCTGTGAGGAGCAACAACCATTTGGGAGCAGAGGGACAAGTGCCAGCTTGGGAGCTCCTCAGGTGGAGGGCAGCAGGTCAACACCAAACCACACTTCTGCCTCTTGAGTGAATTCTCTAACCATTTACTCCATTACCCAGCACTGAATCACACTTCTGAAGAAAGAAAATCACTTGCACTACACAGAGGGTCTGCAGAGGGGAGCTAATATCACAGAAGGGTTTTGGGATCCAGTACAAGGAACCTAAGTAACAGAGATCATTTTAAAATAGTGTCACCCTCATGAGACTTTTGTCCTGTGCATCTGTAGGCCACCTCTCACTGGCTGTGAAGGCTGCTTTGTGAGCCCAGTTTAAGTGATCTCCTATGACAGATTTTTATGCAGTACTGTAGGGCCATAGTTACTCACTTTCTTAACCCAATTTCTTGATGCTTAGCTAAATATACATGCCCTGGAACTTGGAAACAATGTCACTTAGAACTTTGGCCACTGAGATAAAGATTTCATCAACTAGCTCAAAGATTAGAGACCCTTTCAGAGTATCAATAAATCAAAATGGAGACACTGCACAGCCATGTGTATCTCTGGCTCAAAAGTGAGTTTTACAAGTTTGTAAGCACATGCTGTGACTGTTGAAACCTCAAAGAACCTTACAGTCACCAAAGGAACCCTTTACTTCACCTCCTTCATGATGGAGTAGATATTTTCCACGTAAGAAAAGGTCACGAGCCACAGTTAACACTAAATAAAGTGGCTCATGTGGTAGGCAACCTGAAAAACTACTGAGAAAGAGATTGGAGGGAAAACTTTTACAAACTATGGCAGCAGGAGACTGAGTGCTCAGCTGAATGCTGTCTCCCTGAGATCCCACAATCTCAGCACCAAACCTCTCACCTTTTGTTGCAGTCAATGGGATGCACCTGCCAGGCAAAATAAATTCTGGCCAGAAGAGATGATTTGGGGCAATGCATTCTTCATTGCCATTGCTCTTTTAACAAAGCCATTTTTGTTCCCTAAACAAAGACCATGTGCTGAAATACAGACAATGCATCACGATAAGACCCTGAAAGCTCTTGTTTATTATCTCTCTATACCAAAACAAAGTTTGCAATGCTCCCTCAGGCTCTTTCTGTCTTTTCCTTGTTTGGCTTTGTTTTCTGAGTGCCTTGTCTGAGAGCTGCCTTGTAACCTTCCTGAGGGAAATAAATCCTGTGGGGCAGAGCTTTCAAAAAACTCTTGCAATAGTGAGCTCAAGAATTTTAACCAAGCACCTACATGACATTTTGAACTGAAAGCACTGAAATGAAGCTACCATTCCTGTAACATTATATGAGCCATAATGGTCATAGAACTACTAAAGAAATGCCTGGCACCAAAGATTTCAGTAAATCTGAATGAACTAACATGTCTCTGGTGGTGAAAGATCCATTAATAAATCTGCATGCCTGAGAGAAAACAAAGAGAATGGCAGACAAAGATGGAGCCTCACTGATGGAAGCAGCAATGAAGGGACCTGGACAGGCTGGAAAGGTGAGGCCAGGGCAACCTCATGACATTCAACAAAGCCAAGTGTAAGGTCCTGCACCTGAGTGGGTGCAGTCCCAAGGACAACCACAGACTGGGTGGGGAATGGCTGAGAGCAGCCCTGAGGAAAAGGACCTGGGGACCTGGGGTGATGCAAAGCTCAACATGAACCTGCAGTGTGAGTGCAGCCCAGACAGCAACTGTGTGCTGGGCTGCAGCAAGAGCAGCTGTGGGCAGCTGGGCAAGGGAGGGGACTCTGCCCCTTTGCTCTGCTCTCTTCACACCCCACCTGCAGCACTGTCTGCAGCTCTGCAGCCCCCAACACAAGAAGGACATGGAAGTGCTGGAGCCAGTCCTGAAGAGACCACCAAGATGCTTAGAGAGCTGCAGCAGCTCTGCTATGAGGACAGGCAATGAAAGCTATGGCTCTGCAGCCCAGAGAAGAGAAAGCTTTGAGGAGACCTTGTAGTGGCATTCCAGTATCTGAAGTGGGCTACAGCTGGGGAGGGACTATAGATAAGGTCTTGTAATGACAGGACGAGGGATTTAAAGTGGCAAAGAAGAGATTGAAACTGGATGTTAGGAAGTTCTTTGCAGTGAGGGTGGTGAGACACTGGCACAGGTTGCCCAGGGACTTTGTGGCTGCTCTCTCCCTGGAGGTTGGATGAGGCCAGGTTGGATGAGGCCAGGTTGGATGAGGCCTTGAGCGACCTGTTCTAGTGGGAGGTGTCCCTGCCTGTGGCACACGGGGGTTGGAACTGGATGAGCTTTGAGGTCCCTTCCAACCTAAATCATCCTATGAAGATCCTTGGCTCCTTTTCTTTTTCTCCAGATTTGCACTTCCCCCAAACTAATGTTATCCTGGACATGAAATAGCGTGCTTTTAAAAGAAATAGGCTGGCGTAGGATCTCAGCTCTACTGCCCATCCCATGGATTTTGTAGTTGGTGAGTTAGGGACTGTCTCTCAAGAAAAGGTTGAATGTGCATCAGCATCACTGGGATAACTTATCTGTGGGGAGCAGTCTCACATCGCACACTGAGCCTGTAATGGTAAATATATGTGAGTAGAACAGAAATTTTTTTTTAACCTCAGATTTCAAAACAGAAATCCACAAGGCTCTTGTGGCACAGAATCATAGAATGGTCCAGGCCAGAAGAGACCTCTAAAGGTCATCTAGTCAGGCTCCACTTCAGTTGGCAAGGATTTCCTCCCTAGCCCAGGTCACCCAGGGATTACAGGGATGTGACCAACAGAGTGATTGCTCCTCTTTTATTTCTGTGCTATTCTTTTAGTTAGGAAACCACAAAAGCTATTGTAATGAGCAGAAGTATTCTGAAAGGTAAAACAAATCCTGAATGGCTTTGGTGTAATGTTTAGTTCAGCTGAGAGATAGAAGCACAGAAAGGAAGAGTAGCATGGCTTGTATCTGTCAAGTCTCCTGCCATAGCTGAAGAGAATGATCTGAACAGTCTGTTGTTAAAAGGCCTGAGGCAGATGTTGCTTTTACCACCACAGTCAAAGCAAGGGTCCTCAGTGTTTGACTTGTGAAATCCCCTCTAAGTTCCTCACAGAGACATGAAATGGTTTGTTTATTAAATCTCTAGTTCTGCAAAACTTGTGAGGTCCAGAATGAAAGGCCTGATTCCCTGCAATCTCTGCTGGGACAGAGACTTCCTTAATCTCTTTAAGAGCATACCTCCTTCAGTCCAACACCCAGTGCTGCATTTATAATCTAAGCAGACAGCAAAGATCCTTTTCCCTTTCGTTATCATTTCTGCTGCACTCATCTTAAACAGTCAGCAGTTGAGCAATTTCATTCAGGGGAATACATGGAATTAGTAGTGAAGCTCTGCTTCTTGTCACATTCCTTTTTGAATGCCTGAATATACTCATGCTTATTTGCTGCTCTCTGCCTCAAAAGGCATTTTCAAAACCTCATTATGAAAGGCTTACCTCACCAGCCACAAAAACTTGATCATTGCTCAGTGGCAGAAGGCAGTGAAACTGCATGGAATAGTTTATCTCAAGAAATTCCCTAAAATGCATGCTGAGGCAGCAGATCTGTTTCCTCAGTGGTCCAATCAGGCAGTGGCATCTTCACATATACTAGAAATCAAAATTGTGGAACCAACTGTGAAGGGTTAACCCCTCCTGGGGGGCTTACCTGAACTGCATCCTGACTCCTCCCTGGGGGTGGTCTGACCTGCTCCCCAGGTGTCATGTTTAGATCCTCTCACTTCCTGTAGCACCCTCTATAAAGGGGAGATGAAGTTCTTGTTTCTGTCTCTTGCTTCTGCTCCCTCATTCGCCAGTGTTCTGTTTTCCTGCTGCTGCCATTCACCAAGTGCTCTCCACCAAACACATGAGGAACCAGCAACCACCTTTGGAACTCTAACCAAAGCATGTAAAATCATAGAATGACTCAGGGTTGAAAGGGACCCACAAAGATCACCTAGTTTCAAATCCCCTGCCATGGGCAGGGACACCTACCCTAAGGCTGGACAGAGCCTCATTCCAGCCTGGCCTTAAACACCTCCAGGGATGGGGCCCCAACCACCCTCCCTAGGAATCCGTTCCAGGGTTTCACAACTCTCATTTAAAACCTGCAAGGAGACCCAGGGCTTGGAGAAAGAACACAACTTCGCAGTGCTTGTGATCCCTGTTGGGAGACTATAAACAAAACATATTTTAATAACCTTGACGTTCGAGTCTAACTATGGCAATTTTTGGTCCCATTGCTTATATATTTTACATTTCTAGATGTAAAAAAAGCAAACAAATAAACAAACAACCCCCCCCAAAAAAAACCCAAACAAACCAAAACAAGGGAAAAAACCCAAACAAGCCCAACTTCACTTCTACTAGGTTCTGCAAAGAGAAGGGTTCAGAAAACGTCACAGAGGAACCTACTGTTGACAGAATCACAGCAATTTTTATAGCTAAGCTTACATTTACAAGCAGGAGGATCGCCGAGGTCACAGCCCTGCTTCATGTCATGTGGCAACTGAACAAAGTTGAACACACACACAGAGAGAGAGAGAGAGAGTGAGTCAGACATTTAGGTGGCCAGCTGGCACTGCAAGATCATTTTGCCCACCCACGTAGACAGCGTTTTAAACCCAGTAAACAGAAAAAAACAACAGGAGCTTTATAGAAGGGCCAGGTCATAAATAATTAATCCATTGGACAAAACAGGCTTGCATCAGGCAGAAAAGGCAGGACTCAACAGCCAAGCTTTACCTTGCGTAAAAGTTTTAGCAGCAAGGGCTGCTGCCAAACGGCAGCGGCGCAACGAAACACAAGGCTGAAACTGCCCAGAGGTTTTGTGGCACTAAGGGAGGCCTGTCCCAGGAGATGAGCTGCTTCTTAACATGCAACCACCTCTGCACCATGGAAATACCTATGATACCATCTGTCACACAGGCAGTTTCCCCCAGGACTCAGCTCATTCTGCACTTTTCTCATTAATGTGATGATGAGAACAATTGTGTTAGCAAATAAGAAAGCTGCCTCTGTTAGAGAGTTCACTTTGCTGTGATTGCATTTGGGGCATTTAAAGAAAATTCGGAGTACAACACAGGTAAACACTAGGAAGTGTGCTCTTTACTCCTTTATTCTCAATAATTTATCTATACCACCCTTCTTCTCAAGAATTTATCCATGTAGAATTCATATTCTCAAGAATTATCTATAAACTCCTTCCTCTCAAGAATTTATCCATGTAGAATTCATATTCTCAAGAATTTATCTACACCACCCTTCTTCTCAAGAATTTATCCATGTAGAATTTATAATCTCAATAATTTATCTATACAATCCTTCTTCTCAAGAATTTATCCATATAGAAGTAATGTTCTCAATAATTTATCCATATAGAATTCATATTCTCAAGAATTTATCTACACCACCCTTCTTCTCAAGAATTTATCCATGTAGAATTCGTATGCTCAAGAATTTATCTACACAATGCTTCTTCTCAAGAATTTATCCATGTAGAATTTATAATCTCAATAATTTATCTATACAATCCTTCTTCTCAAGAATTTATCCATATAGAAGTAATGTTCTCAATAATTTATCCATATAGAATTCATATTCTCAAGAATTTATCTACACCACCCTTCTTCTCAAGAATTTATCCATGTAGAATTCGTATGCTCAAGAATTTATCTACACAATGCTTCTTCTCAAGAATTTATCCATGTAGAATTTATAATCTCAATAATTTATCTATACAATCCTTCTTCTCAAGAATTTATCCATATAGAAGTAATGTTCTCAATAATTTATCCATATAGAATTCATATTCTCAAGAATTTATCTACACCACCCTTCTCATCAAGAATTTAGCCATGTAGAATTTATATTTTCAAGACTTTATGTACACAACCCTTCTTCTCAATAATTTATCCATGTAGAATTCATATTCTCAAGAAATTATCTATAACACCCTTCTTCTCAATAATTTATCCATACAGAATTTATATTCACAAGAATTTATCTATACAATGCTTCTTCTCAAGAATTTATCCATGTAGAAATTATATTCTCAAGAATTTATCTATACAGAATTCACATTCTCAAGACTTTATCTATACAACCCTTCTTCTCAAGATTTTATCCACATGGAATTTATATTCTCAAGAATTTATCTGTACAACCCTCTTCTCTATAATGTATCCATACAGAATTTGTATTCTCAAGACTTTATCTACAAAACCCTTCTTCTCAACAATTTTTCCATATGGAATTTATATTCTCCAAAATGTATCTATCAGATGGGAAAAGCCATACAGCTCTTCGTTATCAAATGAAAAGGGATCTTAATCTTGCACACATAATCTGCATTAACCTAACTGTGAGCTCAGCAAATGCTCAGAGGAATATCAGAGCTCTAAGTTCAAACCCAGTTAATAAAAATTACAGTGAACGCAGATTAAAAAGTAGAAAGTAGATTATCATGCACTTATAAAATATAATGCTCCAGTTTAATACTATCAAGGACTAATTCTTAAAAAATATAGGAAAAAAAATATTCACTTTTGTGAAGGAGATAACATAAATTCAATAATATGAACTTGTACTGGGTACAAAGGATGTCTCCCTTTCCCACACAACTGCTTCACTGCAGACATAGCTTCATTTTGCTGTGTTGACAGCAAAGGTAAGGAAGAGGCCAAGCAGAGCTGGTATTTCTCTTATCTCCATCTGCCCCAACATAAAATAACAAAAAAAAAGTTTAACTAAATTGTTCCCCTTAAATTGGATGGGGGTAATCACAGCTAACATACCATTGCTCTTCTAATCCCTGTCCAGAGAAGCTACACAAATCAAGAAATCAAGTTACTGGGGCAGCACAGACCCCAAGAGAAGACAGGCAAAGAAACAAATTGAAATTAGACATTCAAACATCAACACTTACCAATAAATTGATTTGTTTCTGTGCTCTGAGACTGATACACTTCAAATACGGTTTATGGTATAGAATTTCCTAAGCAAAGCTGGAGGTGGGGAGATTCTGATTGGATATGGGGAGGAAGTTATTAAGCATGAGGGTGGTGAGAGCCTGGAACGGGTTGCTAAGGGAGGTGGTGGGGGCTACATCCCTGGAGGTGTTTAAGGCCAGGGTAGATGGGGCTCTGGCCAGCCTGATCTAGGGTAGGGTGTCCCTGCCCATGGCAGGGGGGTTGGAGCTGGCTGATCCTTGTGGTGCCTTCCAACCCTGATTGATTCTATGATTCAGTTCCCCTGTGTGTTTCCATAACTCTTTTTTAAAATCTTAGCTATTTTCCTACAAGTTGCAAAAGAGAACAAAACCAGACAAAACTCTAGCAATGACATTAAAAATAGAAAACCAACCTATTTTGGAGTGAAACTTTCTTAGCCTGCCCTCATTTGTCTGTAAAGCTACATAAACACTTCTTAATGCAATGCACAAGTGACTTTTGAGCAACAAGACGGCATCAAAGCTAAGAATTTGTGAGCATTCAACAAAAGACCAGAGGGTTATAAGACTGCAAGGAGAGTCACCATCATGTTGCATGGGAAAAAAACATATTTTGCTGGAACTATAAAAGAAAACTGTAAGTCTCAGAGCATGATCCAACCTGTACCAAGTCAGGGAATTAGGCAAATCTCAGTCTCACCTAAGAGTTCATAATGAGTTTTATAGAATATGGAGTTTTGCCCAGTGGCAAAGGGCAATGGGCAGTCTTTCATCCCAGCCAGATCAATGCTCCAGTTTCCACACAGCTGATCCAAGTATAAAATCTGTGTTTCGTGTGTGCTGGAGAAACCAGGTCCCTTCCAACCCCTGACATCCTGTGAACCAAGCTCCCCCAGCCTGCAACTGCTCCACACATCCTGCTCATCACACTTGCCACATATTCCTCGCCCACAGCCTCCTGGGATTTTAAAATAGCTACACTGAGAACTGAAGCTGGAGTCTTCCCACTCTGAGGCTGAGTCAGGAAGACTGCCAGTTACTCAGAGCTTTGATTAGAAAATAATAGAGCTAATAAGAGGGGAGCCAAACGGGGTTCTTCCACATACCTCTGGTTTTGGGACAGAACAAATACATTTTGCAGGGTCGGGTTGAGGCTTCCACACTATTTCACATCACCTCTTCTATCACCTTTCCTTCATTTTCACCTGGTTTTACTGGAATTCCTAAAGTTTTACTTCATACGTTTGCTCCCTTGCACTTTATCTCTTTCAGATCACAGGTAGGGTTTCGTTCTTGGCACAACACCCACAGCTACTGAAGCATGTTAGCAATTAGGGCACTCCACGGTTTGGCTGCAAGAACTGAGGGCTGCAGATCTTCACAGTGGATGAAAACGGATCACTCCTGTAGCTGACACTTGGCTCTCCAGAAGCATTTTCCCACTGCATGTTTTGCCATCCCACACTGCTAAGAAACAAAACCTTCCACAGAAGCAGGAGACTGTCACTGATGGCCATCGCCAGTCCTTCCTGAAAAAGCACTGCTGACTTCAAACAGGGCTTTGAAGGAAAGACAAATACAGCAATAATAATAGGATAACAGCTTCCACTTTCCTTTCTTGAGCTCTCTCCTGGGAACTTTCCCCCCTTTCTCTCACTCCATTTGTCATTGAAGCCTCAGATTTTTGACTGCTGCAACTTTCTTCGCTCTATTTTATGTCGCACGCGTGTTAAAAGCCCGTGGCTTCACCTGCTTTGCAGCTAGAGCATGTGTTGCTTCCCCACTAGCACACAGCAGATAAAATTACAGTTTTCAACAGCATGGGAAAAAATAATGTGAACGGGATCCATATGTTCAAAAGAAAGCTCAGTGTTTTGTTTACTTATTTCCCGAATTAAGGCACTCAAGTTTTTGGTTTTTTTTTTTTTTTATTTTTCCTTAGCTGCTGGTAAGCTATCACCAAGCTATGTGGTGCAGCAACCAGGCTGGAGGGCAGGGATGCCATCTAGAGGGACCTGGACAGGCTGGAGAGGTGGGCACAAGCCAAGCTCAGGAGGTTCAGCAAGATCAAGTGCAAGGTTCTGCAGCTGGGTCGAGGCAATCCCAAGCACAAATCCAGGCTGGGCAGTGACTGGCTGGAGAACAGCCCTGCAGAGAGGGACTTGAGGGTGCTGGTGGATGGGAAGCTCAACATGAGCCACCAGTGTGCAGTTGCAGCCCAGAAATCCAAGCAGAGCCTGGGCTGCAGCAGGATAAGTGTAGTCAGCAGGATGAGGGAGGTGATTCTCCCCCTCTACTCTGTCCTGGTGAGACCCCACCTGGAGTACTGTATCCAGTTCTGGAGCCCCTGTTACAAGAGGGATGTACAAGAGAAGGGCCATGAGGATGCTCAGAGGGATGCAGCACCTCTGCTATGAAGACAGACTGAAAGAGTTGGGGCTCTTCAGGCTGGAGAAAAGGAGGCTCCCAGGTGACTTTATTGTGGCCTTCCAGTATCTGAAGGGGGCCTACAAAAAAGCTGAGGAGGGACTTTTTAGGCTATCAGGGAGTGACAGGACATGGGGAAATGGAGCAAAGCTGGAGGTGGGGAGATTCAGATTGGATGTGAGGAAGAAGTTGTTCAGCATGAGAGTGGTGAGAGCCTGGAATGAGTTTTCCAGGGAGGTGGTTGGTGCCACATCCCTGGGGATGTTTCCAGCCAGGCTGGCAGAGGCTGTGGGCAGCCTGATCTAGGGTAGGGTGTCCCTGGGCATGGCAGAGGGGTTGAAACTGCATGATCCTTGTGGTGCCTTCCAGCACTGACTGATTCTACGATTCCATCTTGAGAATCATTGTGCATGATAGCTACTATTTATCACCATATGAAATTAAATTATCATGTGCAATCAAATTGGAAGTTATCTCCGCAAGAGATACACACCAGAAGAAAGGAACAAGCATTCAAAAGCCCTTTGCTTTTTTGTGGAGCAAATGAAGATGCCTAGCTATAATTCTACCTAATGCATTCAGAATGATTCATGAAAAAATAAAAGAATCTGCTCCCAGTAATAGGATTTTCAAATATCTCTTCACAGAAATATGGTAGACTGAATAACTTGAGAAGACCACTAGGAATAGAAGAACTTGAGAGAACTAATAAAAAGGGATGTTTGCAATACAGGTCGCAACAGGAGTAGAAATTCACCAAAGAGCATTCATTACTTACAAATGCAGGGTATTCAGTTTTCTTCTTCAAATTCAGATGTTTGATATTTTAAAAACTGCTTCTTACCTCCTGCATCAGGGACCTGAAGAATAAAAAGAAGCCATTAGATCAGGCAGCAAAACTCTCCATTAGGTGTTAGAGAGGAGCTTGGCTAACTCATCTTCCAGCTCTCTCAGCACCCTAGGATCCTATCTGGTCCCATGGACTTGTGAGGATTCGAGTGCCTCAGCAGGTTCCTTACTGATTCCTCTTGGATTATTATTGGATAATTAAAATTATTTTGCTCTATGCTTGCAGAATTCTTCATTATAATTAATCTTTGGCTGGTTTTTTGTCCTGATCACAGTATCACAGGATGTCAGGGCTGGAAGGGACCCAAAGAGACCATCGAGTCCAACCCCCCTGCCAAAGAAGGACCAGACAATCTAGCACAGGTCAAACAGGAACACACCCAGATGGGTCTTGAAAGTCTCCAAAGAAGGAGACTCCACAAACTCTCTGTTCCAGTGCTCTGGGACCCTTACAGTCAAGTAGTTGTCCCTTGTATTGAGGTGGAACCTCCTATGCTGCAGCTTCCATCCATTGCTTCTTATCCTATCCCAGAGAGCAAGGGAGCAGAGCCTGTCCCACCACTCCTGATCCCCAGCCTTTGGATATTAAGAAACATTTATTAAATCACCTCTCAGTCTTTTCTTCTCCGCACTATGCAACCCCAAGTCCCTCAGCCTCTCCTCACCAGGCAGTGCTCTAGTCCCCTCAGCATCATCACAGCCCTCCACTGGACCCTCTCCAGCAGCTCCCTGTCCTTCTTAAACTGGGGAACACAAAACTGAATGCAGTACTCAAGATGAGGTCAGAGTAGAAGATCAAGGAGGAGAACCTTCCTTGATCTGCTGGACACACTCTTCCTAATACACCCCAAAGATCCCATAGGACTTCTTGGCCGCTGGACCCTCTCCAGCAGCTCCCTGTCCTCTTAAACTGGGGAGCCCAAAACTGAACTGATAGTGGAGTGCACTTTGAATCAGAAATCTCACCTCACATCGAGGCTTTACAACACACACAGCTGGAGATCTATTTGGTGGTTATATGTTTTGAGACCTATTTGGTGGTTATATGTTTTGAGACCTATTTGGTGGTTATATATTTTGAGACCTATTTGGTGGTTACATGTTTTGAGACCTATTTGGTGGTTACATGTTTTGAGACCTATTTGCTGGTTACATGTTTTGAGACCTATTTGGTGGTTACATATTTTCTATTTTAGTAGTTAAAAGACGCCTTCATATCTTGCTTGCCTTGTAGCTAATGTCACGCCAAGTTATTTCACGTTCAACACCTCCATTGTTTGCAGTAATCCTGTCAATGTTCAGCATAGCAAGAGCCAACAGGTCACAAAAGTGGCTTTGCCTTGCACTGCGAAATTTCCCTCGGATTTGAAAGGAGGCTCTGAGCTCATGGGGCTGTGACCTCAGGCAGGCAGGCAGGCTGTAATTTCTAGCGCTGGTCGGCAGGAGGGCGACAAGCTCCTCCGTCTCACTACCAACCTCCTCTCTTGGGGCTGTGTCAAGCAGGGCAGCTTTGCAGCTCAGCTGGTTCATGTCTGTGTCAAAACCCCTCGCAGCCATAGCCCTAAGAGTAACGCACAGTGAGATTGATGTATTTGCACACAATGGCTTTTTGTTCGCATTGAGCTGCCTTTTCTTTTCGTTTTTCAGTGCAAAATAAGCATCTCCATATAGATGCTCCATCCCAGGGAATGAAGAATCACTCCTGAATTCAGGACAGGCTTCATTCTGAGTTGTTTTTTTTTCTTTATGAACAGTTAAACCTACCTTGATATCATTTTAAACACCCCTCTCTCTTGATGTTCTCTCTCTCTCTAAGATGGAAATAGCAGCCCTGTATATCAAAATGAGATAAATGCTTCACTGTTCTCCAGGTGCCTAGCTGGCACATTGATGAATGCCCTAAATGAGACCAAAAGCAAATGTATAACTCCACATTTAACTCCAGCCTTAAAGACGTGGAAAAGGCTTTGCACTGAATAATGAAATGCAAGAAGGAATAGTAGGAAACTGCCCGGAGTATGTGTGAACATGCAATTAAAGACTGCATCTTAATGCAAAAAGCAGATGAATTAGAACTGCAAATCCATTTACTGTTAGCACTCCTCACTTCAGAGAACTTCACAGGTTAATGTTCTTTTAATGTATGTCCAAGTAATGATGTACAAACCTCTCTCTCTATATATATATACATATATATTTAATCACTGAATGAGCAATGGATCAAGCCTTTGATTCGGGAAAGATTTACGGTGCAATGAGCATAAAAAATAAGGTCTGGGTAAGAAATGTCTTTGCTACTGAAAATTAATTTTAGGAGCCATCAATTTATTCATGAAGCCCTCATAAAATGGATGGATTTTGCTTCCCCAGTTAAAACAGTCATTATTAAAAAACTCCACACCATTATCTTAAGCCCATTTTAACCAACTCAGTCAAAAGCTGCATTTATTACAGGGAATAACTTTGTGGTCATACTCCTACTTAGACTTTCCCACTCCTGTGATGATTTACCCAGCTGCCACCTCACCCCTGAGTGCATCTCCCCTACCCTCTTGATGTTCTCCTGATGATACAGTCCAGACCTTGTCCATCTACTACCCACACTGTAAACACAGTTGTGTACATATGAGCTCTGCTCTCCAGCTCACTGCAGACAGAGTGAAGGACAGGCTGGAAAGGGAGGAACACTCAGTTTCTGTGGTGTTACATAGTGTGGATATGACCTCACCATATTTGCTTCTATCTCATTTGATAACTCAATATCTTTCCCCAAAGGTCTGATGCCCTTGTGCATCCCTCTAAACCCACACTAGAAGTGAGAGTCCTCACTGGGCTGACCTGTGTTGGGGAAGAAAAGGGGAAAGGAGGGAAGAAACCCAAACCAAACAAAAACAGACCTGAGAACATCCACTTGAACACAGCTATGATCTATGACACTTTACCCTCGAAGACTTCAGAAGCTACCCACTGCCCCTTACAGGACTAAGTTCGCTTATATTAACAGGTTGCACAGCAGAACTGCTCTGCAGCTGACACTAATTCAGCTCAGCCGATTCAGAGCTCCAACAAAAGGAAGGAACAAAGGATAAAATAAACAAAAATAATGAACCAATTGCTCCGTTAGTGTAATTGCACAGGCTTCAATAGAGCTACTCTAATTTCCAGCAGCTGGAGTTCTGGCTCTTCATTTGTTGTTTATTTTACCTTCTGTTCTTCATTTCCTAACCGCCCATTTGTTTGTTACTTACGTCTTCTGCATTCATACTGGCTGCATTTGGAGTGTAAATTCCCCTCAGGAGCCATGATTTTCACTTCAACAACCATGCAAGTCTAGGACACAAAGAAAATTCTTGATAGCCTGATAGGTAGGAGAAATGTGGTAGGTACAGGCACAGTATACAACTGGAACGAGTGAAAAATATATCCAAACCCAGCTCCATGTACGTCTGCCTCTTTGCACCAAGATATTCTTAGTGGAAAGAGTGATTGGCATTGGAATGGGCTGCCTGGGGAGGTGGTAGAGTCCCCATCCCTGGAGGTGTACAAGAGAAGGCAGGATGAGGCACTTAGTGCCATGGTTTAGTTAATTAGAAGTTAGGTGATAGGTTGGACTCGAAGATCCCAGAGGTCTCTTCCAAGATGTGATTATTTCACATACAAGGTTCATTGTTCCATTTTAGAACCCAGACCTCAGGAACATTAAATTTTTGTCAGGTGTTTGTACAAAGCAGCTTTCATATGTTACTGGGCAGACTTGCTTTAGCCCTCTTATGCTGTGAGAACTTAATAGACATGCTTTTACATGGCTATCCTACAAATTAACTGTACACCTCCCTCCCCTGCCAACTACTTGAGTAACACTGGAGGGGGCAACATGCAAATTGCTGTTTGCAAATCACTGAATCACAGAATGTCAGGGGCTGGAAGGGACATTAAAAACTCATTCAGTCCAACCCTCCTGCCAGAGCAGGATCACACAAGAACACATCCAGATGAATTTTGAGTATCTCCAGAGAGAGAGACACCACAACCTCCTTGGGCAGCCTGCTCCAGGGTTCTGTCACCCTCACAGGGAAAAAATTCCTCCTCATGTTTACATGAAACTTCCTATGCCTCAGCTTCCACACATTGCCCCTTGTGCTGTCACTGAGCATCACCCAGCAGAGCCTGGATCCAGCCTGCTGGCATTCTGGCATTGTAGGACTGTCTGTTGCCTAAGGTACTGCTGGTGAATGCACATACTTAAAAATAAACAAATAAATAAATAAATAAATGAAAACAATGTACTCTTCCACTTTCAGCACTATTTTCTCCTCAAAACAGGGAGCTTTGAGAGAGCTGATAATTATGATCCAGGTAGTGTGCTTTACTCTTTTTTTTTTTGTTTTTGGGGGGTGATCTTTTCTTCTTGTGTTTGTACCCATAGAAAAGAAACTAAAAGATCTGCACCAGCCGCGCCAGGTGATTCTGATGAAAACTTTTTACCAGAGAACACCTCAATTCAAGCTAACTGAACCACAAAGCACTCAAAATACATCAAGATTAATTCCACTAATAGATGCAAAGGTGCAGTACAGTACCCCCACTTCTGCAACAGGTCCCTAGAGGGAAATACTTGTTGACAGTGACAAAATATATTGCTAAGGATTATTATGATCAGCCCTTGACAGAATGCCTCAAAACTGCCAAGTCAGTAAATCAACTTCAACTTGAAATTTATTTCTAACTAGTCAAGGTGAGGTTGCTAACAATATTTTCCTGTTTTCTTTTTTTTTTCCCTCAGGAACCCTAATATCTTGAACAATCAAGAACGAGGCATCATTAAGCATTGTCTAACTATCACTGCAAATTACCAGGTCATTTAATACACTGCCACATAGAATTATTTTTATCTTTCTTTTTTTGGAAGAAAAATAAATCCATAAATCAATAACAACTTCTAGGCTCAGCACCAGTTGCACAAAATGCTTAGGACCAGGTCTCAATGGACATAAAACCTTCAATCTTGTAATGAAAATGTGATTAGACCTTGACAGTTCCCATGGGGTGGGAAGGCTTTTCTAATACAAAGAGTGCCTGTAGCTGCCTGGCCAGTCTGAGAGCAGCAGGGAGCTGGGAGTCATCATGCACCATTACTGCACAGAAACACCATGCTTAATTTTGTCTTAGAATCATAGAATGGTTTAGGTTGGAAGGGACCTCAAAGATAATCCAGTTCCAACCCCCCTGTGCCACAGGCAGGGACACCTCCCACTAGAACAGGTCACTCAAGGCCTCGTCCAGCCTGGTCTTAAACACCTCCAGGGAGGGAGCAGCCACAACCTCCCTGGGCAACCTGTGCCAGTGTCTCACCACCCTTACTGTAAAGAACTTCCTCCTAACATCCACTTTAAATCTCCCCTCTGCCATTTTAAACCCATTATTCCTTATCTTGTCATTACAAGACCTTGCCAATAGTCCTGTAGGCACCTTTCAGATACTGGAAAGCTACTATAAAGTCTCCTGAAAGCCTTCTCTTCTCCAGACTGAAAATCCCCAACTCTCTCACCTTGTCCTCATAGCAGAGTTGCTGCAACCCTCTGAGCATCTTGGTTGCCTCCTCTGGACTGGCCCCAACAGTTCCATGTCCTTGTGCTGGGGGCTCCAGAACTGCACACAGTGCTCCAGGTGGGGTCTGATGAGAGCAGAGCAAAGGGGCAGAATCCCCTCCCTTGCCCTGCTGCCCACAGCTGCAGCATATAAGAATGCCAAAGTAGCATTAAAAAATATTTCAAAAGCAGCATAAAATAATGTCAAACTCACCCCATCTTCCAGAGTTCAAAACCCCCACCATTCCCCCCAAAATTAAGTGAGCATTCATGTAAGGATTTAACATTCATAGTGGGTCAAAGACTGAACTGAGGGCGGAAGTTAAGTGGAAGTTGTAAAGTCTGGCCTGGGGACTATTACAGAGCCTGTAGTTAAAAGAGTTTAGTCCAGCAGTAAATCAGGACAGGTCTAGCAGTGAAGGGACTAAAGAGCTCAACATTGTTCTTCTATTTCAAGAGCTTTCACTCCCAAAGTCATTAGAGCAGATGAATTTGTCCAAACAGAGCCTCAAGGGATTTGATCTTTTACTCTCAGGCAGGCAGAAGAGACTAATTTCTTCAGTACAGACTTTATCCTTTCTATGATTCCTCTGAAATGTCTTTGCATAGTTTTTCACACACACACCCCCCATATATTTGCTGTAAGAATATCTTCCATGAGAAAAGACACAAACAGCTTTTACTGACAATTGGGGGTTGGAACTGGATGATCCTTCAGGTCCCTTCCAACCTAAACCATCCTCTGATTCTCGAATTCACTGTTAGTTATGATAGCTCCGTGCCCTAAACAGCCACATTAAAATGCTCCTGAAATTAACTGACTTTATTAGTGACGTAAAAATGACTACTGGTTGTAGAAATTTACTTCTCAGACCTCACCCATTTTGTGCTGGAGAGGTCTGTGCATACTTCTGGTGTCAGCTCTCATTAAAGTCTTAGTCTTACAGTCCCTGGTGAGATGGGACTCATTTTCCTGGGATGAAGCCCATCTAAGTGAGAACAGACAGCCCTGGGGTGAAGCAGGTGGCGGAGAACCTGAGGGTTTAGGGTTTTATTAGGTCTGTTATGCTCCTGTCTTCTACTCTTGCATTAAGCTTTTCAGAAATTACATTTGACTGACTGTTGTGAAAAGCTCAGCTGCAAGTTCGGCTTGCTACAACCTATGCCAGGCCTCTAAAATAAAGGCAACTGGATGGGAAACACAGGCTTGCTTGTGTCTCATCATCATTCTTTCTTTTTCAGCATGCAAAATGCAAATCTTAAACTTAAACCCCCGCTGTGAACCCCCAAAATATGTGAAGTTCTTTTCCTTCTTTTCAAGTTAATTTGGCTTTCCATCTGCACTGCTCAGGCCACACCTTGAGTCCTGTGTCCAGTTCTGAGCCCCTCAATCTAAGAGAGATGTTGAGGTGCTTGAAAGTGTTCAGAGAAGGGCAGCAAGGCTGGTGAGGGGGCTGTGAGGAGAGGCTGAGGGAGCTGGGAGTGTGCAGCCTGCAGAAGAGGAGGCTCAGGGGAGACCTCATTGCTCTCTACAACTGCCCGAAGGGAATTTGTGGCCAGGTGGGGTTGGGCTCTTCTCCCAAGCATCCAGGGACAGAACATGAGGACACAGCCTCAAGCTGTGCCAGGGCAGGTTTAGGATGAACCTTAGGAAGAAATTCTTCATGGAAAGAGTGACTGGCATTGGAATGGGCTGTCTGGGGTGATGGAATCAGTGTCCCTAGAGGTGTTTAAAAGGAAGCTGGATGAGGCACTTAGTGCCATGTTTCAGTTAATTAGAAGGTGTTAGGTGATAGGTTGGACTCAATGATCTCAAAGGTCTCTTCCAAACTGGTTAAGTCTGTGATTCTGTGATCAAAAATACACTGAACTGTATTGAAAAATGTTTAGAGATGACTCTTCAGCTTAAGTACAGGCTATGAAGAACTTATTCCATTTTGAATTGTTAAAATGCAATATTGATAATAATTGCAGTAACTGTATAATTAAATGAATCCCAGTCAGATTACCTAGAGGCTAAAGAGCTTATTCAGAAACTCTTAATCCCATTCTGAGCAGCATTTTTTCTATAATGTACTAATTTTTACTGCTCTGGTTAGCTGTAAAGTAAAAACACATAACAAAAATCTTTAACCTCATTTCCCCTAGATAATTTATCATGCTGAAAATCCCTTTCACAGATATAAAACCCTAGAGGTATCATTTAGAGTGCCCATTTCCCCAGTTATTAATTGTCACTGGTATCATTCACACTGCTGTGCTGCCAGGTAAGAACTGAAGCTACCAATTAACATATTAAATGAGAACTCATCCTGCTTGACTCAGTCTGGCCACCTAATTAGCACTCAGTTATAGACTCTCTCATGAATGGTGTCACTCCATTTACAGACTGCTATAGTGAGGGGAAATAAATGTCCCAGATTGCTTCAGGGTCTATATAATGTGCAAATTGCAATCCCAGTTACAGTGACAATGCCAGTTCTGTGGGAAAGATTTGAGTGCATTGTAACTATGCCATATAGATTTTTTTGGGAAGCTTTCTACTGCAGCTGAGATATTGCTGTGCCTATGCATCTGTAACAGTCAGGGGGCTCCAGGTACTGAAGTCCAAAGAACATATTTGATGTAGCAAAAAATAATCTGAAACAAGGGAAATACTGGATCTGCTGTATTTACTAAAGGCAATTAAAGGAGATGTAAATGTCATGTATAGCACATATATGGCCCTGGAATACCTTCAGCATGTTAAACCTACGTGGAATCCTTAGCACAGGAGAAACAGGGACCTGCTGGAGACAGTCCAGAAGAGACCCATGAGGATGACTGGAGGGACTTGAGCATCTGCCCTACGAAGACAGACTGAGAACCTTGGGGCTGTTTAATCTGGAGAAGAGAAGACTGAGAGGAGATCTGATCAATGTGCACAAATATCTGAGGGTGGGTGTCAAGTGGCTGGAGCAAGCTCTTTCTGTTAGACCACAGCAATAAGAAAAGGAGCAACAACTACAAACTGGAACAGAAAATGTTTTACCTCAACATGAGGAGAAACCTCTTGACAGTGAGGGTGACAGAGCCCTGGAACAGGCTGCCCAGAGAGGTTGTGGAGTCTCCTTCTCTGGAAACTTTCAAAACCCACCTGGATGCATTCCTGTGTGACCCTACCCTGGGTGATGCTGCCTTAGCAGATGGGTTGGACTCAATGATCTCTGGAGGTTCCTTCCAACTTCTAATTTTCTGTGATTCTGTAATTTGCATTTCTCACATGAATATTCACTACAGCTTAAGAAGCCCTGTTTGCCAGCCTTGATCCTAGTGGCAGATCAAAAGGGGCAAGCAAATTTTATCTAAGCACCCTGAGTGCTAGATTCTAGGTGCAGTACTTTGAAACACATCTTTTAAAGGCTGTTTTTGTTTCAAATTCAAAATCTGAAAGCATCGAGCTTCCACTTCTGTGGCACCTGGGAAACTGTCCAAATAAAACCTGGGGTAGAGCTATCCACATTTTGCAAATGTCTCCCAATGTTCTGTGCTTTTCTTCCACACGTATTGCAGCCAAATAATTTCTATCCGAATCAGCAATGGCCACTTGTGCAGAGAGAAAAAAAAAGGGTAACATCAAGACAGGTCAAAGCTTTGGAGAATCATAGAATCATAGAATGGTTTAGGTTGGAAGAGACCTTAAAGATCAGCCAGTTCCAACCCCCCTGTGCCATAGGCAGGGACACCTCCCAATAGATCAGGTCACTCAAGACCTCATCCAGCCTGGCCTTGAACACATCCAGGGAGGGAGCATTGGCAACCTGTTCCAGTGCCTCTCCACCCTTACTGTGAAGAATTTCTTCCTAACATCCCACTTAAATCTCCCCTTTGCCAGTTTGAACCCATTCCCCCTCGTCCTGTCATTACAAGACCTTGTGAACAGTCCCTCCCCAGCCTTCCTGTAGGCCCCTTTCAGATACTGGAAGGTTGCTATAAAGCCTCCTTGAAGCCTTCTCTTCTCCAGGCTGAAAAGCCCCAACTCTCTCAGCCTGTCCTCATAGCAGAGGTGCTGCAGCCCTCTGATCATCTTTGTGGCCCTCCTCTGGACTCTCTCCAGCAGTTCCATGTCCTTCCTGTGCTGGGGGCTCCAGAAAGAAGAGGGTGAGGGAGATGTCAAATGCTGATCTTCTTGGGAATCATGCTCCCAGCTGAAGCTCTGCCTGCCTTTTGATAGTAAAACGTTGTGTATTTGTGCACATTCAAGTAGGTGAGCCAATAAAGACAGAAATAAAGACTTTCCCTGTAAGTCATATGAAACTGCTTGACTATAAAACCCCAGCGTTCCCTTTCTTTGACCCTAGACATAATCCCTCCTCTTCAGTGTGAAGCTTGGATAATTTCTGACTTTTGGGGGGGTTTCTTTTTAATCTAAGAGCCTTGTCCTCTAATGTACCACCCAGGCAGGCTTTTGAGTAGACCTTGAACGTTTGGGTCACAGAACAAGAAAATTATTCCCTCTGCATCTTATGCTATTGAGAGTTTGGGACTGCAGTCCATGGCATTAATATTGCCATTCAAGGGTGTAAAACTATTGCACTCCTTTGAATTTTACTTATTAGCAGCCAGAGCAACTGGCATTTGGACTTCATTGACTTGGGGAGGGAATAATCACAGGCTTGTTCTTGCTCTTATTTGAGCTAACTAAACTTCAGCCACAACCCCGGCGGAGTCCCAAGCCCTTGAGGAGGACTTTCACAACATTCAGCTTCAGCTTTTGAAGTCCCACACGGTTCAACTGAGAAGCTGAGTCACTTGGGAAGAGTCATTTTTCAAATTCTTCTTCGCACACCAAAGTAACATTCCAAAACTTGCAGGGGCCAGTTTAAATCAGAAAAAAATTTACCAAACGTGCTACAATTTCACCTCAATTTTTTTCCCATAGTACCTGCTGTTTACCCTGCCCTTGGCAAGCTCACATGTGACTTGCTTTTTATTTCAAGAGGAAATAAAAGCACTGTAAGAGCAAAGCAGCAACAATGTGTTCTGTGTTGTATGATGGTTAATTCGTAGAGATTTGCCTATCAAAAATATAGGAGTTGAGAGTGCCTTTTATCTCCCCACAGTCTCACTATTCTCTGGATAAAAATATTACCTGATAGTGGATCCAGAACAGAACAGAAATATTCATGTTTGCCTCCTTTGCCTTCTGTGTCCATCACCTACCCACGAGACACATCCAGCTACTGGAATCACAGAACCACAGAGGTTGGAAGGGACCTCCAGAGATTATTGAGTCCAACCCATCTGCTAAGGCAGCATCACCCAGGGTAGGGTCACACAGGAATGCATCCAGGTGGGTTTTGAAAGTTTCCAGAGAAGGAGACTCCACAACCTCTCTGGGCAGCCTGTTCCAGGGCTCTGTCACCCTCACTGTCAAGAAGTTTCTCCTCATGTTGAGGTGAAACCTTTTCTGTTCCAGTTTGTAGTTGTTGCTCCTTTTCTTATTGCTGTGGTCTAACAGAAGATCTTGCCCCAGCCACTTGACACCCACCCTCAGATATTTGTGCACATTGATCAGACCTCCTCTCAGCCTTCTCTTCTCCACACTGAACAGCCCCAAGGCTCTCAGTCTGTCTTCATAAGGGAGATGCTCAAGTCTCCTAGTCATCCTTGTGGCTCTCTGCTGGACTCTTTCTAGCAGGTCCCTGCCTTTCTTGAATTGGGGAGCCCAAAATTGAACACGGTTACTCCAGATGTGGAAAGTCCTTCTATTTAATCACCAGAAAGTACTGTCACTACATCCTTGCTCTAGACTGATTACAGGCACCATCTTCTTGAGACCTTCACACAAGAGGAATAGGCTCAGATGATATATTTAAAGCAGGATGAATAGGGATTTATCCTGTCTGAAGAAGTCACTTACAGACAAAAATCGTTTGCGCAATGGTTTCCACTTCAGCGCAGGAATAGGATGGTGGTTGCCTCCCGTGGTGCCAAGGAAAATAGTATGGCTGCTGCAGCAAGGGTGAAACAGCTTCCAGGGAGGGGGGAAGCTGACATGTTATTCTTTTTGCAGAAGTCCTCAGAACTTTCTAAAAGGGACTCGGTATTTGGTGAAGCGTTAAGGACCTTTTGGAAAATGTGCTTTGCTTCATAAGAGGTCGCTCAGAACGTGGTTCAAAATGTGTTTTTCTAACCAAAGAGAAACGTGTGGTGCATGTGAAAAAATACAGAAACTCATGAAAGATATCTTTGTTAAATGTCAGTGATATGTGTCTGTTATTCTTCTGTCTTGCAAGCTAATAAACTTAAGACCAGTTGCTTTACAGACAGGGCAGTTATTAGCTCTCAGTAGAAAATAATGTACCAGGGGGAATTTACAGTATAAGAAAAATGCTCTTAAATATTTGGGCCATCTTAGCCACCCAGGCTGTGTTTTCTGGCAGTAGAGGTGTTATTGTTGCCACAGCCCTGCCACATGATGTTATTCTCCCAAGTAAAATGTAGTTTTCCTATTAAAGAGCTCTGCTTAAGCCCAGCGGTGAGTATCCATGATTTCCTTCTCACACTCAGGATGGAAGAGATGGTTTTGAGAAATGGGGGAGCACTGGCAAAAGAAAAGAGCAAAACTGGAGCCTATGGTTTAAATTAAGCAGGTGGATTGCAAGAGAAAGGTGTTCCTTTTCTGACCATGCTTCCAGGAAAACAAAAAGGTAGTTGAAGGACTGAAAGAATAAGTTGACCTCATTAATGTTTATAAATAAGTAAAGGGTGAGTGACAAGAGGATGGAGCTAGGCTCTGCTAGGTGATGCCCAGTGACAGGACAAGGGGCAATGGATGGAAGCTGAGCCAGAGGAAGTTCTGTGTAAGGAGCAATTTTTTCCCTGTGAGGGTGACAGAACACTAGAACAGGATACCCAGGGGGAATTGTGGAGTCTCTCTCTCTAGAGATATTCCAAACCTGCCCTGATGCATTCCTGTGTGATGTGGTAGAAGTGATCCTGGTCTGGCAGGGGGGTTGGACTGGATGAGCTTTTGAGGTCCCTTCCAGCTCCTGACATTCTGTGATTCTGTGACTTTATTATCAATTAAAGTGACTGTAAAAGGCAAATTTCTTGTTCAATCATAAAACCAAGACATTACAACAACAAATCTATAAGAAGGTATCTAACCCTAATGGTTTTATTTCAACTGAATCTCCCTTTTTACTACTAGGCTATCTCCTAAATTTCATAGTTGTAACCTGAATGCAGTTACTGAAGATCCCAGGCTGGCAATAAGAACAGCTACCATTAAAAGGCCAACAGCCAGACTGCATGGTGATTGTTGAGATTGAGCAATCACCTTCCAGACAGGAAAAACAAACACGAAACTGTGTTTTCAAACCCCTAAACAATGTCTGGCTACGCGCACTCTTGGCCTGAAACTTCACTTTTAATAATGTAAATATAAAATGATTCTGCATTAAGACTTGACAAAACCACTTTCTGTCTTACTGCAGGGCACCCGTACTGAAACTGAGGCTTTATGAGCGTCAGTAGATTAGAGCTGCAATGCAATTTTCAGTCATGTACTTATTCACCAGCAAAAGCCCTTTTGGATACAAACCAGGTGCAGACCAGCTGCTTTGTGTATCTGAACAAAAAATAAAAAAAAAAGAAAAAAAAAATTGCAGATACCTATCTTTGAATAATAGCATTTTTGTGTCGAACAATTCCTCCATCTTGCTCCTGCACAACATTTTTCCACAGCTAAATAATTGGGGGCCCCTTTAACTGAGGTCAAAAGCTGTGTGATTATGATCTGTCCAAACATTTTGCTGGCTAGTTGCACCCACATGGCCACACTGGGGTGGTGATGGTGGCAGGAGCTGCCTGCTCGACCCTGGTCCTAGGGGCTTCTATGAGTGCCATCATGGGCAGCTGAAGAGCTGCTCACGGGGAGGGTGCAGGCAAGCTCCCTGCCTGTCCCCTCTGCTTACTGCCATACTCAACGCAGTCAGTGGATGCTGACAGAGCCATACAATAGCAGCACAGATAGAAAAACAGCAGGTTGTGCCAAACAAAACAGGCTGTTTGAGAGAAGGATTGTAAATCCTAGCAGAGGTCAGTGTCTCCTTGACCATAAACAAATGATAATGATTAATATTAACACATAAATTTGTGCATGGGGAAGGGATGAGATGCCTTAAGGAAAGCTTTGATACTTAGGAATAATCTAAGCTTCGTGTCACACATCTCACAGTGATTTGCTAGTGGTAGCTTCTGAATAAAGGCCAGAAGCAATATTTGATTGGAAAAATATTAGGCAGCCAGCGAGCGACAAGTACGGAGAAAGGAGCCTACAGCAGTCGAGACCAAAGGCTGAAAGTTCCATCTGATAGAAAAATGAACTCCTGTTGATCTGGGGGAAAACATAATGTGAAACATGCTTGCTGAATGGGAAAAATGTTGATTGGGCAATATCAAAAGCAGCTGTGGTGTGACAGTGGAAAACCAATTAAATCAACGTGACACGGCAGCAAAATGGTCCGTGTGGCTTTGGGTCTGTGACGTTACCGGAGGGGAAAGTGATGTAAGAGTTATTCACTAATCTGTAACTGTGACAACAGCACAAGGAGGTGAGGAAACTCAATGTTTCCACATATCTTACTTTCCTAATTTTGGTACAGCTTTCCAGTTGATTAGATGTACACACTGTGGTGAAGGCAAGATACCAACACACATAAGCTTGTTCATTCCTTGGATTTCTCTTTCAATTTCTCGACACCAATCTTGAAAACAAATAAAACAACCAACCACATAATACAAAAAACATGACCTGCAATATGTTCTGCTAGACAAGAGAAGTGTTACACTGACTGTGCTATGACTTTCAACTCAATAAGAAGGATGAAGACACATTCTTTGGCAGAGCCTGTTGCAATGGGACAAGGGTTGATGGTTATAATCTTAAAGAAAGTAGATTTGGAACAGATAGATACACGGACAAAATCTTTTACAGTGAGGGTGGTGAAACACTGGCACAGGTTGTCCAGAGAGGTGATAGATGTCTCATCCCCAGAAACATTCAAGACCAGGTTGAAAGAGATCTAGTTAAAGATGTCCTTACTCATAGCAAGGAGATTGGACCAGGTGACCTTTAAAGGTCTACTCTAACCCAAAGCATTCTGTGCTAATAAAATATCTATGCATTTTGACTACCAAGAGCAGAAGCTGTCATTCTTCTCTTTTGAAAGAATATGCAGTGCCTAGGATGGGTTTAATTTCCTTTGGAGCTATTACTAGAAAATAAATCATTGTGCTTGGTATAAAGACCAAACATGATGCATTGCATCACAGGCTGGATGAGTGAGCTGGCTATTACTGTCCCATAAAGGGGCACAGGATAAGAAACTGCTTTGTGTCCATGAAAATGCTGGAAAGCTGAAATGCAAAGAGAGAGAGCAAACAAGCTTTATGTCCTTTTCAATTTTTTTTTTTTTATGAGTTTCTTCTTGAACAAAGAAACCAGTATTTGATTCTTCTATTTATTTGAATCGCTTAAAATGTTTTACCGATGAGTCACTGTCAAGAGACTTCATCGTAAAGAGATAATGACATAGTAATGCAAGGTTTTGTTCCAGATTGTTATGCAGTAATCTCAATTTAAAGCTAGGCTTCTCATTTTCAGTGTATGCTTACAACAGATCAGTCAAATATGGGGGTTTTTATGCCCCAGCAGGTGTCAACAGTTCTGGTTCCTAAAGCTTTCTACATTTCCATAGAACGGGAGCAACTTCCATTCAAGCTTCTCCAACACTCTCCCACCTTTTCCTTAAGGGACTACTTTGGGATGAATGCATGGCTTAGTCTCCATGACCCACTCAATTCTTGGTGCCACTGTGACTGCCAATAAGTGCCCGAAATTAGCTTTAAATGCAAGGAGAACACCAGAAGTAGTTAGACAGACACCAGTATTTCATCCTTTGCCTGGTGCATATTTCTGCTACTGTTAATGTGCTCAAATCAGTGACCTCCAGCTAATGGATTCAATAGGCTTTTGGCTTCAGTCTGACCAAGCTATTACTAATACAGCTGGGCAAATAACTACAAAGAATACTTTGAATTTCAATATGATTTTTTAACAACCTCTCTATTCCTAATGCCTACAGCCCACTTGTTTCCACGTCAGGCTAATGTCTAAAGCAATCATCCCAAGTAGCAATGGGTTATCTTCGGTGCCTACACTCCATTCCATTTGGTGTGCTCTCTCTCTTCTTTTTCCCCAACAGCAGCTGGGAAAGTAATTGCTGGTGGAAACACATGGACACAGTGAGCTTCAGCATAGCCAGGACTGCATTAGACCATGTGGCTAACTTGAACTGCATGTGTTTGGATTCCCTCTCTTAATTCTGAACCCACAACATAAGGGGAGCATATTTCCCTGCTCCCACATCATTAATTGCAATCACTGTTATCCAAATAATCTGCTTCATAGATAAAAATTGTTTTAAAGGAAAAAAAAAAAAAAGAAAAGACAAAATGTTGGGAGACAGACAATAGGATCAGCCAACAATAGGCTGGCTGATCGTTTAGGAAAGCTAATAAAAGAAAGCAGTGATATATTAATAAACCATTCCAACTCCTGGCTCGTCAAGTATCTGGACTACGAAGTGTAACAAATCCAAAACCCATCCGTTAAGTTCTACTGACACGGAAATCTACAGGAACTCTTCAGTCCTGCACAGGGTGATGGGGAAGCTCAGGAAGTTCAGCCAAGCTCTATGACCTCAAATTTGGCTTCAGAGATTGTGACGGTGCCTCTGCCTCTGAGCCATCACAGAAGGCTTCCTGAGCACTGCAAACAGCTCAAGAACAAGCCTCTGAAGGGGCAAACACTGCAAGCAGCAGCTGCATTTAGGCTTCGGCAACAGCAACATTGCTACCTTCTGCCTTACACAGATTTCCTACGTGACAAACACCAGAAATAATTGTTTTAAAGAAAAAAAAAAAAACAAAATAAGTTGGGAGATAGACAATAGATCAGGCAACAATAGGCAAAGTGATCATTCTGGAAAGCTAATTTGAAAAAAAAAAAATAGTGACATATTAATAAACCATTCCAACTCCTGGCTCGTCAAGTATCTGGACTATGAAGTGTAACAAATCCAAAGCTCATCTGCTAAGTTCTACTGACACGGAAATCTACAGGAACTCTGATTCCTGCACAGGGTGATAGGGCAGCTCGAGGAGTTCAGCCAAGCTCTATGACCTCAAATTTGGCTTCAGAGATTGTGACGGTGCCTCTGCCTCTGAGCCATCACAGAAGCCTTCCTGAGCACAGCAAACAACTCAAGAACAAGCCTCTGAAGGAGCAAACGCTGCAAGCAGCAGCTGCATTTAGGCTTCGGCAACAGCAACATTGCTACCTTCTGCCTTACACAGATTTCCTACGTGACAAACATCAGAACTAAAGCGGTTGCAATATTCAGCACATTTTTATCCAGATAAATATTGAAAACATATTTAATGCAATATTGAAGGGATTACGGAATTCAGAAAAGGGAAAGTCTGACTAATGCTGCAGCTGTGCAGCATTCCAGCGAATCCAAGCCATTGCCAGCATTTATTAGCCACTCAGCCTTTGACAATAAACAATCTTCAGCTCATGATCATATATCCAGACAGATAGATGTAGAGTATTCCCTGCACAGACAGGTTAACACTCTCCTGTCTAACTGGCATGAACACTCTCTAACATTAGCTTCAATACAGCGAGGCTGCTACAAAAGGTGTAGTTCCATTCATGATTTTATTTTCCTTAATGACTACAGGCAAGTACAAGGTAGTATCTTTTGTTCTATATTTACTTCTGTTTTCTGGAAGAATGTCTGTGGTCTGAATTTCAGGAAGACTTTAATGCTGACATGAAAATAAAGATTTCAGCACTCTTACAAAATGAAATATTACAGGATCACAGGATGTAAGGCTTGGAAACGACCCAAAGAGATCATCAAATCCAACCTCTCTATCCAGAACCGCACCACAATCTAGCTCAAAGGAATGCATCCAGATAGGCCTTGAAAATCTCCAGAGAAGGAGACTCCACAGCCTCCCTGGGAAGCCTGTTCCAGTGCTCTGGGACCCTTACAGTAAAGAAGTTCCCCTTTGTGTTGAGTGGGAACCTTCTATGCTGCAACTTAGATCCATTGCTCCTTGCTCACAGGAAGCAAATGAGAAGAACTTGAGAAACTTCTGTCTGGAAAAGATATTTTACCCTAGCAACATTTGGAATCAAACTACTTAAAGTTACTGAAGTCATTGCAATAGTTAAGTGTGATCTGAAAAGAAAAATGCCACTGAAAATGACTGAGTTTTGTATCTTTCCAGAGAAAAAAGTCCAATATTAGGAATATCTAAGAACTTCTCATGATACTGTCTCATTAAACCAAATTAATAAAAACCTCAGGGATCTTTTCCAATCATTTTGTGGAATAAGCAACACAAGTTTAGTGAAGTCTCTTCTGTTTAAACATGCACACCACATTGCACTCAGATCACTGAGCACACCCAAGATGCACTCAGAAAGCCACCTCTCCTATCTGAGGAAGAAGTTCTGTACAGTGAGGGTGGTAAAACACTGGAATGGGCTGCCCAGGGAGGTTGTGACTGCTCCCTTCCTGGAGGCATTCAAAGATAGGTTAGATGAGGCCTTGAGCAACCTCTTCTAGTGGGAGGTGTCCCTGCCTATGGCGGTGAGTTGGAACTGGATGAGCTTTGAGCTCCCTTCCAACCTAAACCGTTCTATGATCTTCAGTTACCGCTGCATTGTGAACTTCAGTTAAGAGCCTTATTTACATTTGGTGTCTGGTGAATGTCCAGAAAAGGAAGAAAAGAATTGCCACTAACTAAACAAAACTGCTCGGTGTGAATGTGTTTTGGTTTCTTGAAGTACCTGGTTTGCCAAGGACACGCTCAAGCATTTGCAACATGCAAGCTGAGATACTTCGACATACAACATCCAAACTTGAGTAAGATCAGCCAAGGTGAATCTCAAATCAGCTGTCCTGAGAACAGTCTGAGCAAAAAAAAAACCAAAAAAGACCAAGAATGTTTTGTAAAGACAGGGAAATTCTTCAGTGCCTCTGATAACACAAAGTGGAAAGCTGCACAAGTGAGCCTCTCATGTGAAAATAAATATTTTTTCAGTGCACGAGATAAAATAATTAGTTGGCCTCTTTTCCATGTCTTTTAGTACATGAAGAACGAAATGTCACTGATATTAGTCAGTTGCATTCTGTCAGAGTTCAGCATATCAGAGAAAAATCTCAAATAATACAGAGAAGGAGATGATTGTCAGCTGGGTAATGTTCTATTGTGGTACCTTGCTAAGAAATTTTAAAAACACAATCCAAGAACAAGTGAAAAAAGCGACAGAATCCCTGTAATATATGGAAGGATTAGGGTAAGAATAATGTATCTATTTTCATTTCTAGTCCAGCACTGAACATTCCAAAGTTAAATACAATAGGAAAGTATTTTAAAAGCTTTTTGCTTTTTCATTAACATCAAATTTTCTCCTCAGTGCAACCATCTCTGAGACATGCAGATTTCAGAAAATGATGATTTCCAAAGTAGCCTTCAGGGGTGAGAAGGTAAGCCAGCAGCAGTGGGACCAAGCACTTGAGTGAGGACAAAACTAGCATCAACTCTGTCCTGACCAGCAGTGGGACCAAGCACTTGAGTGAGGACCAAACTAGCATCAACTCTGTCCTGACCCCACCACACAGGTGTCTGAGCTGCCAGAAATGCAGATTATGAACTGCCACACGGTTTAGTACATTTTAAGAGAAGTATTTTGAGGAAAAGCAAGCTGGACACTGATGTGTCTTAAAACAACACACTGTAACTCATGGAAGGAATGGAAAACTAGCTCAGGTGGGTGTAACTCACAAGCAGGACAGGGCTATGAAGATGATGAAGGAGCTGGAACACTGTGAGGAGAGGCTGAGGGATCTGAGGTTGTTTGGGCTGATAAAGAGAAGACTTAGAGGGGATCTAACTAATGTTTATAAATTCCTCAGGGCTGCAGGTCAAGAGGGAGGGGACAAACTCTTCTCAGTTACTCTCTGTGATAGGACAAAGGGCAATGGATATAAACTACAGCACAGAAAGTTCTATTTCAACATGAGGAAGAACTTCTTGACTGTAAGTGTCATGGAGCACTGGAATGGGCTGCTCAGAGAGGCTGTGGAGTCTCCTTCTCTGGAGACTTTCGAAACCTACCTGGATGCATTCCTGTGTGAACTACATTGGGTGATCCTGCTTGGCAGGGAGGTTGGATTTGATGATGTCTGGAGGTCTCTTCCAATCTCTAAGGTTCTGTGACTCTGTGATTTGCATCCTTTCATTACTGACTGAAGAACACAGGAAATTTTGCCTGAACATTGGCTTTGAAAGTGTCACCACAGTTGGTAATTCACATTTACTAGAGTTTCACTCTTTCAGGTAGAATCCTGCCCTGAAGAATCAGGATACCAGCCCTGAGTTCACACTGAGTTCAACCTGAGAAGCACAAAGGCACAGTATGTGCTGCTGGATATAACCAAACCCAGAAAATGACTACAGCTAAACTGAGATTATTGAATCTGGGAGAGTTGCTGGAATCAATGATCTCCAACTTGAAAGCCTACCATGGTGGTCTGATCCAGAGGCCATTTATTACTGTATAAGGAGCACTACTAGCCCAAGAGACTAGAGAAAACTCAATAAATGCATTTTTCATTTATGAATTCAGTGAGAACCTGGACAGTCAGCTAAGACCCTTTAACAACAACCCAACAAAAAAAAAAAAATCATTCATTTCTTTGGCCTTTTGTTAAGCCATTTTGATGCTTCACAGAGGTTTAGGAGAAGCTGTGGTCAGGGATCAGGAGCTCAGATGCAACTGCCTGCAGGTGATAGCCATATAAAAGATAAAAGGGCCATAATACCACATGGCATCCCAGCAATCAAAAAGAACATTGGCAGAGAAGAAAAATGAGAACAGAAAAGCCCGGAGGGATGCAATTCAAGTTGTATGTTTCCTCTAAAAAGAGATACAGAATAAATCCTACTTCTTCACCATCATAAATTCCTCTCCTTTTTAAAAAATAACACGTGAAACGATGAAAACTAAGGTAAAAATCTAAAGGTCAAAGTAAAAAAAAAAAAAACAAAAAACAAACAAACAAAAAACCACCCCAAGTTTCCAGCTTGTCCTTTCCAGAATTAAGGATAATACCTGGAAGTAAGCGTTTTAGTAGTATCTGCCTGAGGAGTTGCATCCTAAATGAATGCTATCACTTGTCAAACGTGCAGCACTGCTGGCTTCTCCCCACTCCTGAAGTCAAGCCAAATATTTATGCATATAGTATGGTTTCATCACAGCCATTCTAAGAAAACAATTCCTTGCATTAGGCCATTCTTCATGAAACTCTGACGGGATTCTCTGCTTAATCTCCTAATTATTTGGTTATGAGCAGAGTTTGTTGCGGTGTTGAGGATCAGTATCACTCTAAATTAAAACTCAGATTCTCAGGGATAATCCTTAATTGCCAAATGAAGAAGCTGAAGGTCAGGCAGGACTCTTGTAGAGAGCTGAGATGCTGTCATATGTTCTTTTGGTGATTCCTTCCACTGGTTTTTTTTTGTGCACATTGGTATTACACATTCATAATGCCACAATGACAAATCTTTTGAGGACACACAGCTTCATTTGTGCATAATAGCAGGCAATATTTGCACAATCCTCATCTCTTATTCCCCTCACCTCAGTTTAGGCACTTACGTTGGAAGACAAGCCACTTGAAACACTTCTGATTCAGGCAGCTTGTATTTCAAGCCTTTTAGAGATTGTTGTATCTTTCCACTTTGACTCCCAGCTATAATATCCTAGGTGAATCCTTATGTAGAATGAAAAAGGCCAGAGAAAGTTTGGACTGAACTTCTTCTGAAGTCTTGCATTTCTTGCAAAAGTAGCTTGATATTAGAGATTCTAAGTCTTTCTCAGAATCACAGAAACCTCCAGGTCAGAAAAGCCTCTCAGGAGCACCAAGTCCAACCTATATCTCTGCTCTACAAGATTCACCTTAAATCATATCCCTAAGCACCACATCCAAACCACCCTTAAACACATCCAGGGTGGGTGACTCCACCACCTCCCTGGGCAGCTCATTCCAGTGCCAGACCACTCCCTCTGTGAAAAACTTTTTCCTAATGTCCAATCTAAACCTCCCCAGCCTCAGCTTGAGGCCATTCCCCAATGACCTGTAAGAAGAGCCCAGCAGCAGCCTCTCCACAACATCCCTTCAGGTAGTTGTAGACAGCCACAAGGTCTCCCTTCAGTCCTCTTACTCAAACTAAGCATCCCCAGCTCTGTCTCTCATCTCTTTCTCCTTCATTTAGAAGATGAACATTCCCTAGCTAGCAGAAGTAATTCCTGGGACAAGTTCTTTAGCAATTTAAAACCTTGTATTTCAGTAAGCAAGCAGGTAGACAGGAATGTGTTAGGCATCTTACTGGTTGACATCTCCTGTGAAATTCAGTTTACTGGTAGGAAATGTCCCTTTGAAGTTTCAGCACATCACAGAATTTAGAGCGAGCAGAACACAATCAATTTGTGTGAATTCTGTATTTCATTAAAAACACTCTTCCCTGCTCCAGTACTGTGTATATTCTGAATACCTTCCTAGATAATTGCAAATCTTCCTAGGTTGATGGGAAAAAAACAAAACCAGACCAAAAGGCCCAGGCACAGAAGTCACACAGTCAGAAGTATATATCACAGGATCACAGGATGTTAAGGTTGAAAGGGATCCAAGGAGATCTTCGAGACCAATTCCCTGCCAGAGCAGAGCTCAGGTCACACAGGAATGCATCCAGACATGGCTGGAAAGTCTCCAGAGTAGGAGACTCCACAACCTCTCTGGGCACTCTGTGCCAGTGCTCTGTCACCCTTACAGTCAAGAAGTTCTTTCTCATCTTCAGGTGCAACTTCCTGTGCTGTAGTTTATACTCACCGCCTCTCGCCCTTTCCCAGGAAGCAACTAAGAAGAGTTTATCCCCTCCCTCTTGACCCTCAGCCATTCATAAACATTGATTAGATCCCCTCTAAGTCTTCTCTTCAGCAGCCTAAACAGCCCCAGGTCCCTCAGCCTCTCCTCACAGAGCAGTGCTCCAGCCCCTTCAGCATCTTCGTAGCCCTCCTTTGGATCCTCTCCAGTAGATCCTTGTCCCTCTTAAACTGGGGAGCCCAAAACTGAATCCAGTATTCCAGGTGATGTCTCATCAGGGTAGAAGGGGAGAAGGACCTCCCTCCATCTGCTGCCCACACTCCTTAATGCACCCAAGTGCATGAAATGGAAGAGAGTAACAAAGGCCATTCCTTTCTGCATTGCCCTGCATGTCTCTATATAGTTGCGATGGAAGCTAGAAATATCATTATGGGTCAAATAAACTAATACTATATTTTGACCCTATAGATTGGATGTTAATTTGAAAGACTCTGTAGTTTTCCTGATTTATCTTTTTTTTTTTTTTCTTCTATTAAATGAAAGCTCAGGAAGCTTCAAACTTTCATAGCCAGAAGTCCACTCCATTAGAAAAACTTCCTAAAATTTCATTTTGCTTGAAGCAATGCAGACTGCTGAAGTGACTCTACCTGCTCTTTGTCAGCCAGGCCAGCTGACATCCTCCCCTCAGGTTTGCCTTTCCCTTGCACTTCTGTAGCAGACATAAGTAAATTACCAACTGCAGAAAGTAGCATGAAGCTACTTTTTAATGTTATTATTCTAATATCCTTTATTTTGTTATTGTATTACTTATATTGCTATTTAAATATGCTATTAATTTAATATTATTATAATCTGACTCAGGAGCAAGCAATACAGGCAAACAGCTGGGTTCCCATGAACCACTAACAGAGCATCAGCAAGGCTGACCACAGGATTTTGATGCTTTTTAACCCCAGTTAGAAAGCCCTGGGGTGCCTGGCTTGAGAATGTGTGTTAACTGTGAGCAGACATATCACAAGTGCTTTGGGGAGGGAGCTACACTCCCTAGTCTGAAGACATTATCACTTCTTAAAAGCTATAAATACTGTCCCTCCTCTATTCTGCTGCCCTGGACAACTTGTGTCTAGGTTAAACTGGCTAAATCCTCCTGCAAGCACTCATCTCAACACTGTATGGGCATGTTTGAATTCAGTCATGTCCACGGTATTCATTTTTTAGGGCAAAAAAAAACCCCAAACAACTACTTTGTCTGCAAAGTGAAGTACTGAGCCATGCTGAAGGGTTGCATCAAACACAAACCATTTCAGACAGGTTAAACACTGTAGCAGGCCAGTTCAAAGCCTCATAAACACCACAGATGACCCCTGCCCATTCTAAGGCATCCAGAACCCAAAAGTCGGCTTTGAAAATCCAAGTGCTGATGAAGGATATTTGTTCAAATTCCTTTTCCATGTTTGGAGAGCCTACTCTGCCACGGTTGAGTAAAAACAGATTTCAAGTTGGTTGCAGTAGGATTAGTCTCTTTGATGAGAGGGCACTAACCAGGATTCATGGCTTCCTATTGTTCTCTGCACAGCCCTTATCCAAAAGCACAACCCCAGAGTACTGACACCTGATGTACTCCAAGCAGGGAGATAGACTCATCATATCCTGCAGAAAACCACTAGGTTAATCCAGGTTAAGTGAGACTCTGATGTTCAGAGCAGGTCTGGTTTTACAGCAGAATATTCATCGCTAAACGGCGCTGGGAAGTAGTGTGCAGAAGCATTATTTATAAATGAAGATAAGTGCTGGCTAACATTCCTGCCTTATGCTTATATCATATAATTACTTTGGCAGGGTGTTTAGCTCTTTCATGTTCCAAGTCTGCTTTCTGCTCCAGCAACTCACATCAATTCTCCTTCCTATCACTTCCATTTGCTCTCCCCTCCCTTTAGATACACCAGTAACAATCCTAAGTAAACTGAGCTTCAAGGGTTTATATATGCTTGGTGTCACAGCATTTCTGATCCCAGTTTCCAACCAACCCTGCTTATTTTTTTGGCTACAAGGCAGCACACTATAATGGGCACAACTTTAATGGGAACTCCAGGACCCCTGTGTCAATCTCAAAGCATTCCAATACTAAGAGCTATGAATCTCAGAGGCTATGTTCTCTAATTTGGGGATGGAGACGTCTAAAACTTGAACAGTTTTTGAACAGTGGAAAATAACTGAAGCAAAGTACACAAGATACAAAACTTACCTGCCTGGAGATCAGGATTTTTCCTTTTACTTCAGCAACCTTTAGACTTCTCAGACAGTTGAACATCCTGAGAAGAGGAACTAAGAGTCTTCCCACATCCAACAGCCACTCCCAGCACTGCAGCTTTTTAAGCAGAGGCTTCTTTGCACCTGTGTAAGAAAGTTCTCCCATCTGTGCCTGCTCCCACACTCTCAGGAAAGGATCTACCTGCCTGTCTTCCCTTTAATCTGGGGATTTCATCAGGCAGTGGGTTGAAGATGAGGCTAAGCAAAGATGCAGCCTTTCTAGAGAACACAACACACACGGAGCTACAAATAAAGACACAGAACAGGTACCCTCCTGAACAGACTGCAATGTTATTTCTGTAATTGTATTCTTTGGCATTTGCTAATATGTGAATTCACCAGGAATTCTTCTTACCAGCTCTGAAATGGGGAAAAAAAAAAAAAAAGGCAGAAATAGCCCCAGGAGGAAATACCAGTCTGGTTGGAGCTGTTACATGCTTGTGGATGCCTGCACCAAAGGGAAGCCTTTGTGGAGGGGTAAAAGAAACAGCTGGACTAAAAAGAGCTCTAAAACAAACAAACAAAAAAAGGTAGATCATCACCTTCAGCTTCCTGTCATGAACACAACAGAACAGAGGGACACAGCCTCAAGTTGTTCTCGGGGAGGTATAGGCTGGATATTAGGAAGAAGTTCTTGACAGAGAGAGTGATTGGCATTGGAATGGGCTGCTCAGGAAGGTGGTGGAGTCACCACCCCTGGAGGAGTTCAAGAAAAGCCTGGATGGAGCACTTAGTGCCATTGGATATGGCTGGGTGATAGGTTGGACTGGATGATCTTCGATGTGTCTTCCAACCCGGCTTATTCTATTCTATTCTATTCTATTCTATTCTACCTTGCTTGTTGTATCAAGCCTCCCCAGACTTGAGGTCCTGAGAACTAGACCTGTCTGGTTTTTGCTGCTGGAATAAGTGGCCTCGTATGGTTTATCAGGGCAAAAGCAGCTTAATTATAGAATCATAAAATGGAAGGGACCTCAAAGCTCATCCAGTTCCAACCCCTTGCCATAGGCAGGGACACCTCCCACTAGAACAGGTTGCTCAAGACCTCATCCAACCTGGCCTTGAACACATCCAGGGAGGGAGCAGCCACAACCTCCCTGTGGCACTGTCTCACTACCCTCACTACAAAGAACCTCCTAACATCCAGTTTCAATCTTCCCTCTGCCAGTTTGAACCCATTCCTCCTCATCCTCCCATGACAAAACCCTGTAAATAGTCCCTCCCCAGCCTTCCTCTAGGCCCCTTTCACATACTGGAAGGTTTCCTTGAAGTCTTCTCCACACTGCAGAGCCCCAACTCTCTCAGCCTGTCCTCATAGCGGAGCTGCTGCAGCCCTCTCAGCATATTGGTGGCCTCTTCTGGACTGGCTCCAACAGTTCCATGTCCTTCTTGTGCTGGGGGCTCCAGAACTGCACGCAGTACTCCAGGTTGGGTCTGAGGAGAGAAGAGCAAAGGGGCAGAATCCCTTCCCTTGCTCCTAGTCCCCACCAGGGAGGGCAGGGAGAAGCCTTGGCCTCATCCAAATACACTGTCTGCAGTCATGCCCAGGCACAGAGAGGCTTTCAGCTTCTTCAGCTTATGTAATGCTTTTTCAGAGGAAGCTGACGAGTCCAAGGGTGAATATAGGCATGTCCAAGTGTTATCTGCTACAGCACATTAAATGCTCAGACTGCAAGATGCTTTATGGCTTGTATGTGCTGTTAGAAAGGTTTGCACTTGACACAAACTCTTTCAGTCTCAACAGCTGCAAATCCCTGAAGCCTAACAGGATTTTTCAATGCCTCATCTGTTAGATCTTCCTTCCTAACACTAACAAACAATTCTTTCAACCTCACTACCTCTGTCTCCTTTTTTGGAGCTAGCAGAGCTTCATAAAAGCAGAGGACGTTTCCTAATCCCAATTTGAGGTATTGAGGTGTAATTCCTCACCCACACTCTGTACAATCTGTTAGAAAATGACAAATGTCTCTCTTCAAGAATAAAACAAACCAAAAAAAAAAAAAAAAAAGCTACACGTGGAGATGAGAAAANAAAAAAAAAAAAAAAAAAGCCATCAGGTAGCTGGGAGAAAAGGTTATGATTAATTACACATATTTTCACTACACTGCTAATAATATGATTTAGGAAATAGATTTAAAATGTAATGCAAATATGGTGGGTTTTTTTTTTTCCATCCACTTTCAAACAAGTCTTTAGCTCCTCTGTACACAAATCTATATCCAGCTCTAGCATTCATTTGCTGAGAACACATCAGTGCCAGGGGAATCTTTGATCCACGCAATTATCAATTAGATAATTAAAATCAGAAGAGTGAGGATGCTTTGAAGATTTATTAGCAACTTAATTTATTCTCAGTTACTAATTTTCATTGCANACTTAAAAAGTTCCTCACTGTACTTACTAAAGTTTAAAAAAAAAAAGAAGAAAAAGAAAGAAAAAAAGAAAGACAGAAAACCATGAAACAACAAAGTGTTTGTGCTGGCTCTTGTTAGTCTTTGAACTAACAAGTCTCCTATGAGTTTCAGGGTGTATATTCTGGGTTGTTTAATTGTATAGTCTATGCACTTCTAAGAAAATACAGGCAGAGTCTATGGGGGATAGACTTGTGATTAGTATTGTAGCAAACTATGTATCTATAGTTAAGGTTTTATGGAGAAACAGGTAAGCTTTGACATGTTTAATTACATTTTTCATTTCAAATTTACTCTAAATGAGCCAGCAGCGTGCCCAGGTGGCCAGGAGAGCCAATGGCATCCTGACCTATATCACAATAGTATGGCCAGCAAGACAAGGGATGTTATTTCTCCCCTCTACTCAGCACTGGTCAGGCCACACCTTGAGTACTGTGTCCAGTTCTGGACCTCTCAATTCAAAAGAGATGTTGAAGTGCGTGAAGGTGTCCAGAGAAGGGCACCAAGGTTGGTGATGGGGCTGGAGCACAGCCCTGTGAGGAGAGGCTGAGGGAGCTGGGGGTGTGCTGCCTGGAGAAGAGGAGGCTCAGGGCAGACCTCATTGCTCTCTACAACTACCTGAAGGGAAATTGTAGCCAGGTGGGGTTGGTCTCTTCTCTCAGGCAACCAGCGACAGAACGAGGGGACACAGTCTCATGTTGTGCCAGGGGAGATATAGGTTGGATATTAGGAGGAAGTTGTTCACAGAGAGAGTGACTGGACTGGGAATCAAGACCAACCTCCTGCCAGGGCAGGACCATACAATCTCACTCAGGTCACAGAGGAATGCATCCAGACAGGCCTTAAAAGTCTCCAGAGAAGGAGACTGCACAACCTCTCTTGAGTGAGTTGAAGTTTGCAGGACACTGTCTTTTGGTGCGAGGAAAGAGGTGGCTGTAGTTTGTTCCCCAAAGTGCTCACAGCAGGTAGAGGAAAACAATATGCTTCAGCCAAATCAAACAAACATGTTACACCTTTGCCTCCAAAGTTGTCTGGGGCAGAGTGGTTCACCCAAAGCACCCCAGAAGTCAGAGCTGTCAAAACTGCCTGTGAAACTGCACCCAAGTCCTGTCCTAGCTGTAAGAGATTGGTGCATGCAGCTCTGTCTTTGGGGGATGTATGCACTTGGGTTCCCTGAAAGACCAGACAGAACCCTGCGCTACCTGATATACACATCCACTTAAGACATAAGCTGAGCAACCAGGGTAAAGCTCAGAGTCCTAGGAGAGAAAATGGGAGTAACAGCTTCCTGAGGACTGCTACGCCAACACGCTATTAAACCTACCGACTGACATCGTTCTGTTCCTCCACTCTTGCAGCTACCACATGTCATGGACCAAATCCAAGTCAAACAACTCTCAGCAGAGCATGCTCCAAGACAGACGACTGGGCCTCAGGCTTCGCCAATACAATGCACTTCTATTCTCTATTTATTTTTGCAGTTCAAAGGCCTGGCAGTAGCCCATTTGATGCCTGCCATAAGGAGCAGTGCGCTCCCGATTACTGCTGTGATATTTCCAAGGCCACAGGCTGCATGTAGGCCAGCAGATGCCAGTCACCAGGACAGACTACCTACAAACAGCAGTGGGATTCTCTGCAAGAAAGAAGAAAGCCAGCTCCCACTTCCACTTTGAACCCTGCCATGATAGGACCTTGCCAGCTTGAGGACCTTGCTTTAATCACGGCAACGGCATGAAAGGCTTTATTCTGTTTATCTTGGGTCCTTTAGGAAGCCAGTGATAAGCCTGCCATGGAAAGATTCCATCTTCTCCTGGAAGCTGGCATACTTAACCCAAGATAGGAGCTTTGATTTCATTTTAAGTAGAGTTATTTACAGTCATATCACAGAGTGCATGAGTCTTCTCATTCCACCAGATGACTTCCCTAACAAGCGAGCTGTGAATACTTTGAATTTCCTCTCTAGTACAACAGCATCTCTGAGTGGAAGTGGTGGGAAATGGGCAGCAGAGGGTGCAGGCTTCATCCTTGGTGTGTGCACCCAGCAAAATTTGCTTGAAGAAGCACACACAGGAGGGGACAAAGTGTGTGATGTGACTGACATCTCTCTTACTAGACCTTCTGAAGAACATAGGACAAGAGTCAATAAAGACATGAGACTGGTACTGAGTTTGAAGATGGAGTATCACTTTGCCATGGAATACTAACAATAAAGAAAAGAAAGCTGCAGACTGATTCCAGATAAAATCATATAACTCTCTACAGCATGAGCTAATTGTGGGTTGTTTTGGTTTGGTTTTTTTTTCTTTTGACTGTGGAACATTGTGGATAACCAAACAGGTACTCCTGTCCCTGTATATCACATCAGCTTCTTAACACACATATACTTCTTCACTTTGCTACCATCTACACACCATTGGCTGCCACCAGTGCTGCTTTTGGTGTTGCCAAACTCTGTTTCATAGAAGCAGCCAGGTTGGAAGAAACCTCCGAGCTCATCCAGGCCAACCTATCACCCAGCCCTATCCAATCAACTAGACCATGGCACTATGTGCCCCATCCAGGCTTTGCTTGAACACCTCCAGGGACAGTGACTGCATTGCCTCCCTGGGCAGCCCATTCCAATGCCAACTACTCTCTCTATGTACAACTTTCTCCTAATATCCAGTCTGTACCTCCCCTGGCACAACTTGAGACTGTGTCCCCTTGTTCTGTTGCTGGTTGCCTGAGAGAAGAGACCAACCCCACTTGGGTACAACCTCCTTTCAGGTAATTGTAGAGAGCAATGAGGTCTGCCCTGAGCCTCCTCTTCTCAAGGCTGCACACCCCCAGCTCCCTCAGCCTCTCCTCACAGGGCTGTGCTCCAGGCCCCTCACCAGCCTTGGTGCCCTTCTCTGGTACATTCCAGCACCTCAACATCTCTCTTGAATTGAGGGTCCCAGAAATGGACACAATACTCAAGGTGTGGCCTGACCAGTGCTGAGTACAGGGACAGAAAAACCTCCCTTGTCCTGCTGGCCACACTGTTCCTGATCCAGGCCAGGATGCCATTGGCTTTCCTGGCCACCTGGGCAAACTGCTGGCTCATGTTCAGCTGCTATCTACCAGCACCCCACGGTCCCTCTCTGCTTGTAGTGCTGCTGCATTAGTTCTGCGGGTTCAGTAGGTATCTCATGGGATTTAAGAATCAACGAATGCAACCCTCTCTGTGCTAATAAGGAGCTTTAGAAGGTGTGAAATGACCAAGAGGTTTTGTTGAAGCCAATGGACACAAGGCAGTGGCTGTGGTGATGACAGGTGCATGTCCTGGAGACATATTTAGGCACATACTGCTAAAGGACTCTGGAAGTAGACAGTAGCAATCTGCTCTAACCAAGTAAAAGACATTTATGGAGATATCTGATTCCTGGAAGCTACATGAAGCCTCCACTTCTGGCAAAGACATAAATGGGAATGGAGAGGAAACCTCTTCTCATATCTGCAGAAAGATGTATAATTTTCAGATCCCAAAGGGCCATGATCTGCAGCACAACCATTTTTTTTTTCTCTTGAAATGTAGGTTATATTACTGCATTTACTTCTAAACTCCTCAGCCCTTGGCACCCATAACTCAACTTTCCCATTTTAAACCATTGCCGAGGTCTGTGTGCCGCTATCTCAGCAAACACAATATTTCATCCCCAACTGTATCCTGTTTAGTCTGGACTTCCTCGCCTTCACAAGCAGCGGATTTGACATACAGCCTCGCAGAAGAACCAGCAACGAGCACCCCAAAGTGACAGGCAATCATTTCATGCTTTTCAGGGGAGAGGACGGGAGATGTCCTGCAAAGCTTCGCCGCCTTGTCCGACTGCGCCGATTCGCCTCTCGCGGCGAGCAAGGCAGAGCTATTCCCGTGACGAAATATTATGGG
>VWZI01003744.1:1400-93631 GCA_013396835.1 Psilopogon haemacephalus | reverse complement strand
AAAAAAAAAAAAATTAAAAAAAAAAACCCCAACAAATGTCTGGCTGCAATTAATAGGGTTGGAAACCTCAAGGAGAAGGGAATCTGCTGATGAAAAAACCAGGAGTGGTCAGGGTTTCAGCTAGAATAACAACTCAAGTGACTGGATGTTTATGTTAACCTTGCCCAAAGTGTGTAATCATCCTGAGAATGCAAAACTGGACTGAATCGTGGAACTGGACATGCAAGCTGCAAGCTTTCCGTTCTCTCCTTTCTGCCTGCGTGTCTATGCATCACAAATGTGGCCAGTAATGTTCCTTTCTCCTGCTACAGTAGCACAAAAAGATTTCTGATCAGTTTTAGAAACAGAAAAACAGATCAGTTTTTGGGTTTCCTAGATTAAGAGGGACAGGGATCTGCTGGAGAGGGCCCAACAGAGGGCTACAAGGATGATTAAGGGGACTGGAGCACTGCCTGATGAGGAGAGGCTGAGGGACCTGGGGCTGCTTAGTGTGGAAAAGAGTAGACTGAGAGTGGATTGAATCAATGTTTATAAATACCTGAGGGCTGGGGGGCACAGACTCTGCTCACTTGCTCCCTGGGATAGGACAAGGAGCAATGGATGGAAGCTGCAGCACAGGAGGTTGCAGCTCAACACAAAGGGGAACTTCTTTACTGTAAATGTCACAGAGCACTGGCACAGGCTGCCCGGAGAGGCNACCCCAAACTAAAAAAAACAACCACCCACACAAAAATTCCAAAACAAACAAAATATTTTAAATCCAGACAAAAACAACAAAAAACCCCAAATGAAACCCCAAAAACTACACACAAAAATCCCAACCACACAAACACAAAACACACCCAGCCAAAAACCAAACTCAATCACCCTAATTTTACGTAGAATTCATAGAGTCATAGAATCAGTCAGGGTTGGAAGGCACCACAAGGATCATCTGATTCCAATCCCCCTGCCATGGCCAGGGACACCTCACACTACATCAGGCTGGCCACAGCCTCATCCAGCCTGGCTTTAAACACCTCCAGGGATGAGGCTTCCACTACCTCCCTGGGCAACTCCTTCCAGGGTGTCACCAACCTTATGCTGAAGAAGTTCTTCCTAACATCCAGTCTGAATCTACCCATTTCCAGCTTTGCTCCATCCCCCTCAGTCCTATCACTACCTGCCATCCTAAAAAGTCCCTCCCCAGCTTTCTTGTATCCCCTTAAGATACTGAAAGCTCACAATAGGGTCACCTGGGAGCCTTCTCCTCTCCAGACTCAACAGCCCAAATTCCGTAAGTCTCTCCTTATAGCAGATGTGCTGCAGCCCTCTGAGCATCCTCATAGCCCTTCTCTGGACACTTTCCAGCACATCCATAGCCCTTCTGTAATAGTGGCTCCAGAACTCCAGGTGGGGTCTCACCAGTGTTGAGCAGAGGGGGAGCATCGCTTCCCTTGCCCTGTTGCCCACATCTCTCTTGATGCAGCCCAGGATCTGTTTGGCTCTCTGGGCTGCAAGAGCACACCGACAGCTCATATTGAGCTTCTCCTTCATCAGCACCCTCAAGTCCCCCTCCTCGGGGCTGCTCTGAAGGCAGAATTAAGGTTTGAAACAGGTCCATTTTGGCAGAAGCTTAAATACATCCCTATTTTATGTGTGAATCAGTTCACTCAAAACACCTAGACCTGGTTTTTGCTCACATTAGTGTAACTCAGCATTGCCAAGATCCCAGTTACAAGCCCTAACCCAAACTTTCCTACCCCAAACATTCCAGTTCCCTCTGGCTGCATCTTTAAAACATGTTTCCTTCATGCACCACTGCAGCATTTTTCAAATAGACATCATCCCTGGACGATTACCCTGCTCAGATACTGCTTGTGGTTGGTCCACACATTATGCAGTATTTCAATTTCATTTGCCTCAGTAACAGTTTTCCCCAAAGGAACAGCTTTGGATTATCTCAGCTGCATGCCACAGACAGCAAGCTCCAGAGGCTTGGGTTTTCTCCTTGAGTTTTCTGCAGCAGGCTCAGCTGGGTGTGTACCCGGATACATTTTTATTAAAATTGACTTTTAAATATTAGTGATGAACAGATCTAAATGTTTTTTTCTTCCCCCTTAGTGCAAACACAGTTAGGGAAAATTGCATCTGAGTGAAGTTACTCTCATGTGCTCTGACAAACATTTTGGTCCAACGCTCCAAGGGCAGATGGACCTCCAAAAGATTTTTAACTGCCCTGAGAATGCGAGTTTTCTGTTTTCTTTAACAATTATGTATGACAGCTATTCCAAAGGGAGCATGGGACAAGGCAGATCAGATTTCCAGGGTGCAAAGTGAAAACAGCTGACGTGTTTTTTTCATTCACCAGGAGTTACATTTTGTGAAGAGAATGCCTTGCATTTACGGTTCTACCAATTTTCCTCTCCTTCTCAGAAGTGTTGAGAGGCAAAACCAAAAGCAATTCTGCCGGGAGAAAAGCAGAGGTGGAGAAATTCTCCTCAGCCACCTTTAATTCTGGCTTCAACAATGTCGTTTGTCAGCCAGAGCCAATGTGACTACTGCACACACAAACCCGAGTGCCTCCCGCTGAATCCTTGCAGCCCTAACGCTCAAGGCACAGAGCGTGAAAGGTTCGCTTGAGTTCAGCTTGTAGAACAGCAAAACCATCTCTGCCTCCCTTGCTCTCTAGCTCCCAAAACCTGTTGTGACAATGCTTAATGAACCTAAACCCTGCCAAAGTGCCATGCAAAGGGATGCTGCTTCTCAGGCAGACTGCCACAAGCACAAAGATGAACAAGGGCAGCTGTAATGGCTGTTTTTAGCTGGATGGCACCAGCTCCATGGAAAACTTCTCTGATTAAAAAAAAAAAAAAAGAGAAACTTTTGGATCACCATTCCTTATATGCAGCTACATTAAACAACCTCAGCTTCCTCTACATCAAAAAGTGATAACCAGCATCATGCTTTGGCCTTTGTGCTAGATGGACAGGAAACATCTCACAAGCTCTGTACATCAACAGCTGCCACTTAGCAAGGAGTTGACTGCCTGGGAAGCTGGCGACCCATATATTGATTCTCCTGACTTAGCAGTTGGCTCTTCTGAATTTTCCTTAAAGTTTCTACAACTACATGAAAGGAGGTTGTAGCCAGGTGGGGTTGGGCTCTTCTCCCAGGCACCCAGGGACAGAACAAGAGGACAGTGCCTCAAGCTGCACCAGGACAGGTTCAGGCTGGATGTTAGGAAGAAGTTCTTCACAGAAAAGAGTGACTGGCATTGGAATGGGCTGTCTGGCAAGGTGGTGGAGTCCCCATCCCTGGAGGTGTTGAAAAGGAGCCTGGAAGAAGCACTTGGTGCCATGGTCTAGTTAATTAGAAGGTGTTAGATGATAGGTTGGACTCAATGATCTCAAAGGTCTTCTCCAACCTGATTACTTCTGTGATTCTTTGATTCTTCCATCCAGGTTATTCATAACCAACTTCTCTCTCTAAACAGCTCTTAGGATGTGCACCTCAGGTTTACTTCTTGATTAGCTAGTCCTGCTCACTGGAATTTTACATTCCTTATTTCTGACTCTTACTAGAGAATTTAAGTGCCTCAAGTAATGGCCCCTAATAGTTGCCCTTCAAAGCTTAGTGCTGCTTGATGTTTGGGAATAGTAACCTTGACAAGATATCATAGAATCATAGAACGTCAGGGGCTGGAAGAGACCTTGAAAGATCATCTAGTCCAACCCCCTTGCCAGAGCTGGATCACTTAGACCAGATTTGATTACATGTCCATATTAAATTTGTACTTGAAGCATTTAGTAGGTGGCTTGACTCTGATCACCTTAACACTCAAAAAACCCACAACAAACTAACAAAAAAACCCCATGTACCAAACCATCTGAATAAACATGCTGAAAGATCTCTGCATTCCTCAACACTCTTACTGACTTTTTTGACCTGTGCAACTCGGGCTAAGAGGCATTTTATGTTATTGATATGCAGTCTGCTCAGGAGAATCTCCCTGCAGCTGGGAGAATACCATGGTGTGTACTTACCAAGAAATACACAACACTGAAACACTGCTGAATTTTTCACTGGTTGGGAGTTCTGCCTACAGAGTAACTAAGAAAGTATTACCTTGTTCTAATGATATGCTCTTGCTTTCGCTGAAACAGCATAATGCAAACCAGAATAAAACTCTGGCTGTATATCCACAAAATATATATATATATATTTCCCCACCAGAAACTAGAATAGTTGAATACGTTGATTTTTATACCCTGCTCCAGTCCTTTAATAAAATCAGCCTGGAGCTTGAGGGTATTCAAAAGGCATTAGTGTCCAGAAGGCAAATTTCATTATTTTTCCCTCTCCTCAGCCCATAACAACAGCATTACAACAGAAAGAAAAAGAACCAAATTGTTAACATGCTGCATAATATTCAACCTAAAAAAAAAACCAATAAAAAAATGCAGTTTTATATGTTCTGCTAATTGTTCCAGCAAAGCCAGCAGCAAGCAATTCCAGCAGCTGACTGAAGCTCCTAATCCAACAAAACACTTCGATGCGTATTTGAATTTTCCAGGCTGATGCCTTGACATCAACTGAAATACACAAGAGGGGAATTTCCTGCCTAAAGAAACCCCAATGAAACACATTAAAAGAAAGAAAGAAAGAAAGAAAGAAAGAAAGAAAGAAAGAAAGAAAGAAAGAAAGAAAGAAAGAAAGAAAGAAAGAAAGAAAGAAAGAAAGAAAGAAAGAAAGAAGACCCAAGCAACCCAAAAACCAAACAAAACAACCAAACTAAACACAAGCAAATTAAGCAAACTAAATAAAAAAACAAATGAACAACAGCAAAAAAATAAAAAAAGTAAAAAACATTTTTAATAAATTAATCCCTAGTATGTACCCCCTAAAAATACCCTAAAAACATTTTTTTTTTCATAGAAATCAGAAGCAAACAGAAAGTTCTGGCCTCCTGAATACATGCCAGGAAAGCTGCTGTCATCTGCCAGAAAGCGAACTTATAGCAGGGTAAAAAGGTGGCTTCAATAAGCCCAAGGAGGGAGCAGTAAAAGAAACAAAATTATTATGAACAGCCTGGTAGGTAGTAATTGTAGCCATAAAAGCCTTGCTCTTGACTCACTTATGTTTTAGAGCCCCTCATGGCCAAAGAAATGGGAAAAGGATCACAGGATGTTAGGGTTTGGAAGAGACCTCCAGAGATCATCCAGTCCAACTCCCCTGCCAGAGCAGGACCACAAAATCTAACTCAGGTCACACAGAAACGCATCCAGACAGGGCTTGAAAGTCTCTGGAGAAGGAGCTCCACAGGCTCTCTGGGCAGTCTGTGCCAGGTCTACATCACCCTTACAATCAAGAAGCTCTTCCTCATGTTGAGGTGTAACTTCCTGTGCTGTAGTTTATATCCATTTACCCCTTGTCCTGTCCCAGGGCACAACCGAGAAGAGTTTGTCTCCAGCCCTCAGATATTTATAAATATTGATTAGATCCCCTGTAAGTCTCCTCTTCACCAGAGCAAATACCCCCAGGTCCCTCAACCTCTTCTCACAGGGCAGTGCTCCAGACCCTTCACCATCTTTGTAGCCCTCCTTTGGGCTCTGATGATGATGAGACAAGGATTATTACATAGTTGTAATCATTTGAGAAGCTCATTGTGTCCAAGAGAATAAAAACATGAGAGAGCTCATTGAGAAATTAGTCTCCTCTAGTGCTGAGGAAACCTGATAAAGACAACTTTATGTGCTGGGTGGGGAGAAAAAGAAAGACAGTATACATTTTTCAGAGTGATGAATTTAGAAATGCTTCCTGAATGAATAAAACCATCAGTAACTATGGGAGAGTTACATAGATCAACTCAAGATTCGTATTAACTTCACACTTTAGGCATGTCACTGCTGCATTCTGATAATCACTCTGCTCTGAGTGGCTTCACTGGGTCAGGGCAGAGATTCTGTATTACTGAAACTATAAAAATGAAGAGCAGAATCACAGACTGTCAGAAGCTTGAAGGGACCTCAAAATCTTGTCCAGCCCCCCTGCCAGTGCAGGATTGACCTAGAGCAGATCACACAGGAACACATCCAGATGGTTCTTGAATATCCCCAGAGAGGGAGATATTCCCCAACCTCCCTGGGCAGGCTGTTCCAGTGCTGTCACCCTCACAGGGTGAAAAATATTCCTTAGCTTCACATGGAACCTCCTGTGCCTCAGCTTCCACCCACTGCCTCTTGTCCTGTCATTGCACATCACCAAGCAGTGTCTGGCTCCATCTTCCTGGCACTCACCCTTCACATTATAAATGTAAGGGGTTTTTTTAATCGAGATGAGGTCAAGGACTACAAACTGAAAAACTGGGAAGATCAAAAAAACCTCTACTGAACATCTGAATAAATTCAGCATTTGTAACAATTGCATAACAATGTGAAAAACACAGGCCTAAGGGGAAATTTATGATGCAATTGGCTCTGCCATTGCATAAAAAAAGTTGTCAGAATTAAAACTTCTTCAGAGAATATAAATTGTGAAAGTTTACATTGGAATGATTACAACTTCTTTTGTTTGTTTTTATTCACAACTAATTCAAATAAGAGAGTTCAGAATTAGTTTTTCTAAGTTTCAAATAAGAGAGTTCAGAATTATTTATTCCTAAGATTCAGATATGAGAGTGCAGAATTATTTAATCCTAAGATTCAAATAAGAGAGTTCAGATTTATTTAATCCTAAAATCCAAATAAGAGAGTTCAGAGTTATTTATTCCTAAGATTCAGATATGAGAGTTCAGAATTATTTATTTCTGACTTTCAAATAAGAGAGTTCAGAATTATTTATTCCTAAGATTCAAATAAGAGAGTTCAGAATTATTTATTCCTAAGATTCAGATATGAAAGTTCAGAATTATTTATTTCTAAGTTTCAAATAAGAGAGTTCAGAATTATTTAATCCTAAGATTCAAATAAGAGAGTTCAGAATTATTTATTCCTAAGATTCAGATATGAAAGTTCAGAATTATTTATTTCTAAGTTTCAAATAAGAGAGTTCAGAATTATTTAATCCTAAGATTCAAATAAGAGAGTTCAGAATTATTTATTTCTGAGTTTCAAATAAGAAAATTCAGAACTATTCAATCCTAAGATTCAAATAAGAGTTCAAAATTATTTATTCCTAAGATACAAATAAGAGTTCAGAATTATTCAATCCTAATATTCAAATAAGAGAGTTCAGAATTATTTATTCCTAAGACTCAAATAAGAGAGTTCAGAATTATTTATTATTGAGATTCAAATAAGAGTTCAGAATTACTTATTCCTAAATTTCAAATAAGAAAGTTCAGAGTTATTTAGTCCTAAATTTCAAATAAGAGAGTTCAAAGTTATTTATTCCTAAATTTCAAATAAGAGAGTTCAGAATTGTTTATTCCTAAGAGTCGAATAGGAGAGTTTGGTATTATTTATTCCTAAACCTAAATGCAAAATAAACCAAAACGTTATCATTTTATGTCATAAAAAAAATGTTAAAGCATTGAAACAAATGAAGAAACCAAGTCATTAAAGTTTTCTTCTATGGAGAATATTAAAATTAATGCCTGCATATGACACATTTCAGGAGATTTCATTCTTCTGATCAAAATCCATTTGGGAGTTTTGTTTCATTTGCACTGAAGCTTAATAAATATTGCAGACAGAATTTGAATATTACAAAACAGGAGTGCAAGGAATTTTAAAACATCCCTATGATGCAATGACCAGACAGAGAATTTGAGGGTCTTCAGAATACTAAATCCCCCTTGTATTAATTTCTTAGAGCTGGCATTTTCAGAAATCAATTTTCAATATAAAATGGATGTCAGACTTCCTGAGATGAGCTTGCAAAAATCACAAGCAAGGAACTGTTGGAATTTTTTTCTGGTGATAGCCTTGCCAGAGGTGAGCCAACCGCTTCGTACCCACAGCATCTCATGTATCGTGGGTAGATGTTTCAAGGCATTGCTGAATCCTTCACTTCCACAGCTCAGATTCAAACACGGTTGGATTGATTCTATGATTCTATGAATGCAGTCACCATTAGTAACTTATCAGTGAGCTCAGAAATGCTTGTAAGCTAACTCCTTGGAAAATAAAGCTAGAGTCAGGATAGGTTGGGGACTGACCTGTTGGAAGGCAGAGAAAAGGGGAAAGGATCTGGGGGTCTGAGTTGATGGGAGGTTGACCATGAGCCAGCAATGTGCTTTTGTGGCCAGGAGGGGCACTGCCATTCTGGGGTGGGTTAGAAGGACTTGAATATTTTTCTAGTGGGAGCAGAGTCTCCAAGAAGACACAAAGGAATATGGTGCCCTCAAAGTCTATGCCAAAGACTTTTTTAGCACTTTTCTTATATTTTTTTGTTCATCACCAGCTAGATAGTGGCAAGGAAAACTGTTCCTAATTAGTTTAACTAGGAATTAGTCTAGAAACTAAAGCCAGCCTCGTTCAGTAATGACATTAATATCCAGTAACTGGGTCACATTATCCACGATTACTGTAGAGACTATAGAGTTCCTTGTGGAAAACAACTTTCTATATCATCACAAGAACAGGAATAAAATCTGGGATGTATCTAGTTCAATGATGGATTCAGTCAAGCAGAAAATTAACCAACACAGAGTCTAGCCACTAATCCAATAACCCTAAAATTCCTGCAGTATGTCAGGTATCTGTTTCAATCAAACCAGTGGGGGAAAAAGAAAGGAAAAAAAAGTTAAAAAAAAACAAAAAAACAGACCAGAAAGTTGTGTATTCATAGAGAGTTGGGAGAGCAGAAAATTCCACTCAGAAGTGAAAGAGCAGATGCTTTTATCTAGTGAGCAGAGCTCAGTGCAGCAGGTAGGCAGGAAAGACACCAGGGCACTCTCTTGGCTCTAATGATCCTTCAGGATTGGATTTGTCCTTCAGGACTGGATTTGCTGTGTGCCTCATGCCCATTTCTTGGCCATACACTTCAACAGTACTTCCCAAACCTGGCAGAGGGAGTCTTGGCAATTAACAGAGGAGTTCTCTCTGGCAATGAATTCTGCATGAGAGAGAGCTAAGCAAATTTAAGAGAATCCGAGTTGTGGAAATCCTTCTTACTGCAAAGGTCTCCCAGCTGTTTTCTGTCAACCACAGTACTAAAAGCACACCAGCAAAGTACCATGCTGCTGAGAACCTCTCATGGTGCAAAGCATTTTCAGATCACAAAGAGCAAGAATCTATCAGAAAGGGTAGATTCATTCTCCCTAAGGAAAACTTGAAGCAAAGACTACACCTGATCTCCCCAATCTGCACCATAAAGGGTATTAAGGTCCTCGTCTCACAAATTTCCAACACACTTCAAGCATACACCACAGCCCTCAGGACCATTCTGCTTTGCAGGTAAACAATGGACAAGGAGGAGGAGAAAGCTAATACTGGTTTGTTCCACATCTGTAGCCCCAAGCAGCTGGAGTCTCACAGTTCAGATATAACTAAGGATGACTTATTTAAAACAAAGTCATGGACAGATCCAGGTTCCTCTAAGAAGCTGCCATGGGAATCTCCTAAGTACATCAGGTAACTTATCCTTTTTCTGCTGTGCATAAAGTAGTCAACAATGACTTAAAGATTTCTTTTTTTTTTTTCTTTAGTTTATCACTATTGTATCAATTCTCTCTCAAAAGAATTAGTAGAGACAGCCATCAGAAAGTGTAGACAAGGCGGCAAGTGTGGCACTTGAGGACTGTGCTGGTTTGAACTAATTGGAGGATTTGAGTGAGAAATTAAACTATAGGCTGAGAGAGGAAAACAGATGATGCTACTCCACTCAGAGCTCCACTGAGAAAGAAAAAAAAAATGTTTTAAGAGTTGTAACCCAAATATAGATTAGGGAGATGGCTTCAGACCTCTCTGAGCTGTGGATGTTTCTTGCATGGCTCCTTTGTCCCTGACTTTTGCAGCTGATTCTTAATAATTCCACTAACTTCTTCCCTACTGCTAACTTCCCTGGCTGATCTACCTTCACCTATCTGCTGCATTAACAGATGGTGAGATAAGATTGGGGAAGGGAGGAAAGGTGGTAGGGATGGTTAGAAACCCCTCTTAGGGATTCGGATCTCTGGGAGGGCTGTGATGTTTCTTGTGTTACCTTTTCACTGTCTATATCTGTAAATATCTGCTATACATTGTAAATATCTGCTTGTATATTGTGCAGACCTGTAAATATAAAGCTTAATTTATCAACTTTCAGCCTTCTGAGTCCTAACCTGGGTTATATCAAAAGGCGGGGGGGGGGGCAGGTAAATGCTAAACCACCACAAAGACATAGCTTATTGATCATGGTAATGCTGGATTGGACTTGATGATCCTGGAGGTCTTTCCCAACATCAATGATTTACACACAGTAGATAGGACAGCAATTTCTCACTCAATGGGAGGGAATATCTTGCTTTTTACACTGAATCTAAGATGTCATTCAGGCTTGGAAAGCATTTCTTTCCTTTTTTTTTTTTTTAATTTAAAAAAATATATTAATATGTTACCTCAACCTTGAAAAGAACTGTAATTAGCAATAACTAACTAAATAAGTAAAGACAATTAAATTGTTCATCTTTAACTGATTTCTTTGCCTCTTTCCAGGCCCTAGCATAGCTGTGCTCGAGTGCCTTACTGTGATATATGCAATCAGACACTGGCATGCCTGCTCAGTACTGCTGGGAGACTATGTGGTTATACACCAGCCAGATGTCAAGGTTCTTAAATTTTCACCAAGGTACACTCCCTGTGGTTTCATTGCAGAGGGCAAGACTTTAATTGCCGAGGGCAAATGCATTTTTTAAGGTGGGACTGCATATCTATAACATGTTTTTGTGCACTGTGGGTTACCTTTTCTTACAATCAGCATTGTTAAGAGCTGTAGTAATGAGTCCTTTATGAAAAGCAGCCTTTCTTCCTTTGGTCACCCTTGAAAATGCATTCTGGTTTGCAGCTGTATCTTTTTCCTTCATAAAGTGGTTGCAAGTCCAAATGCAATGCAACAGTGGCCTTTGAGAATAATATATGTATATATATATGTAAAGCTGTTTTCAAAACTGCTTCACTCACACACAGTTTGAGAGAAGTGCAGTTTCCAATTTGCACGGTAGAGATGCAGTAACCAATTGGAAGGCAGTGGCTGCCAGGAACATTTGGTGTCAATTATAGCAGAGCTGGAGGGGAAAAAAACCCCAAAAACACACTAACCAAAACTTTTAAATACATATATATATGTGTATAATTTTTCTAGAGAAACTGGTGACATCTCACGTTTTTTCCTTGGGTTTGTCAAAAAGGAGGATTTCCTGCAGTTTGTGTGCTGTCAAGAGGCACTTTGTCCCAGCAAAATGTCAAGATGTCTCTATCTAAAGCAATTGCCCTACTTGCATTCTCAGCAGACCAGAAAGTTGTACTGTTTTCATGACTAATAACGAGAATACTAGAATGTGATTATTAAATGCAGACATCTGAGGGACAGAAATTGTAAAAATGGAGGACAATTTTCCACTTACACTTATATAAATGGCTGCCACTATTATTCCTGGAACTGTCCCATGACTGCTGCTAGTGGTGGCCACTTACCTCAGAGCCCAGGGCTGTCTTTATGCCACAAGTAACTGTAGTGGGTTAAGGAACTTCTCTTCCCCAATTAAAATCTACCAGACCAGCTCAGACAGACTGGGAGTAAGCTAAAGCTCTATTTACAGCAAAGCTAAATTTGCAAGCATAAATTGGAAGGTTAATAGGCCTATTAGATGTCCTGGCTTGCCACACCCTTCTGCTGATGGGGGAAGCAAGGGTGGGAGGAAAACAAAGGCTTGGGCCATTATGTCCCCTCCCAAAGTGACAAACAGGTACCCACAGGTGTTTAGGTGCTTGTCAGTGTCTTGCCCAAATAAGGACAAGCAAGCCCTGGGGTCACCTAATATGGTCAGCTTTGTAAATGCCATTCTGATTGGTGAATCTCTGTGGCCAAAGGAGCCTTTACACTTTAAGGCTTATTGGAATATTTCAATAGGAGCAATTAGCTCATAGGTTGTGAAAGAGTAGCTATGATAAAGTCTGTATCATTCTGTAGTGCTTTAAGGCTTATTGGAATATTCCAATATGAGAAATTAGATTCTTGGTTGTGTGAGAGTAGCAATGATAAAGTCTGTATCATTCTGTAGTGCTTTAAGGCTTACTGAAACATTCTAATAAGAGAAATTAGATAATTGGTTGTTAAAGAGTAGTAATGAGAAAGTCTGTATCATTCTGTAGTGCTTTAAGGCTTATTGGAATATTCTAATAAGAGAAATTAGAACACTGGTTGTGAAAGAGTATCAATGATAAAGTCTGTATCATTCTGTAGTGCTTTAAAGCTTATTGGAATATTCCAATAAGAGCAATTAGCTCATAGGTTGTGAAAGAGTAACAATGATAAAGTCTGTATCATTCTGTGTAGTGCTTTAAGGCTTATCGGAATATTCTAATAAGAGAAATTAGATCCTTGGTTGTTAAAGAGTAACAATGTCAAAGTCAATATAATTCATTGGTTCTCTAAAAGATATAAGAAAAACGAAGTATAAACAATTCCCCCATCTTTCCTCTTGGGCACTGGATCTGTTTGCTTCTCTCTGACCTCCTCAACTAACCTTGGCTGATGAGATAACACATAAGTCTTGATGGTTGTTTGCTGTCTGGAAGAGAGAGAGGGTGGCTTTGGCCCCTTCTGGGCTTTCTTTGTCCAGGGGGAATGACCTGATTTCTGTATTATTTCTAATATCTATTATTTCTAATGTCTAATTGTAAATACCTGTAAATATATTGTGTATATATGCTTGTAAATTCAGCTGTGCTGTAAATAGAGCTTTAGCTTACTTCCAAAGCCATCTGAGCTGCTCTGGTAAATTTTAGTCAGGGGTGGGGGAAGTTCCCAACCCACCACAATTTCTTAGGCTGGAATAAAATATAGATGGACTGTACTTTTCAGTTCATAAAGAAAACTAGTGCTTTCTGGGCTGGAAAAAAAAAAATTACCAACCATGAATAATAATGCCCTTGCTTGTGGCTTCAGAACTTAAACCTCACAGGTTTTCACCCTTTTGAATCCCATAGAGCAATTCCTTCTCTCATAAACTAAGGCTCCAGCCCACATTACTTTTATTACATACCTTTAAAATGTCTTCTCAGGCTAAAAAAATGTGCTAGCTGAATTCTAAGTATTTCTACCAATCATAAAAAAAAAAGTAAACTACATCTAGAGCTCCACAGACAACTGTGCTGGTTTGAAGCTAATTGGAATATTTTAATGAGAAAAATTAGATGATAGGCTGTGAAAAGGAAACAGTGGTGATGTCCATTTCACTAACAGGTTTACTGAGATGTACAAAAGCAAGGACATAAACATAGATAAGACAATGTTACTCTCTGTGTGTAGAGTCTGAGCTCTCTCTCCTTGGCTTCTGGATGGATCTGTGCAACCCAACTAATCAATTCTGCTTCTAACGCCCCTCATCAATCTCTCTGATTTATCTTGCATGTAAGGCAGATTCTGGGATTAGACTGGGAGGTGGGGAGAAAGTAGAAGGAACTCCTCTTGGGGACACTGATTTCTGGGAGGGGAGCTGTGTTTCTGTATTACCTTTTTTAAAATATATATAGAGAGAGCTGTAAATATTTGTAATATATTGTAAATATCTGCTTGTATATTGTGCTGAGCTGACTTTGAAACATATCCAGGGTTGGTGACCTCCCTGGGCAGCCCTCTCCAATGCCTGACCGCTCTTGCTATGAAAAAAATCTTTCTAATATCCAGTCTAAACCTACCCAGTAGCAGCTTGAGGCCATTGCCTCTTGTTCTATCACTATTTACTGTGAGAAGAGACCAGCAGCAGCCTCTCCACAATGTCCCTCCAGGCACCTGTAGACAGACATGAGGTCTCCCCTCAGCCTCCTCTTTTTCATATTAACCATCCCCAGCTCCTTTAGTCACTCCTCATCAGATTTATTCTCCAGGCCCTTCCCCAGCTTTGTTGCCCTCCTCTGCGTTGACTCTAGCACCTCCACATCCCTCTTGTAATGAGCTGCCCAAAACTGAACACAATTCTCAAGGTGTGGCCTCACCAGAACCAAGTACAAGGGGACAATAAGGTGCCCAATATTGATGCAAACCTTTATTACATGTGAAAAGCTACTGACAGTAACTTATATGTTTTCCTTCCCTCTCAGGCAATATTTTTGGGCACCGTAGCAGGTGATAACCTGAATTTAGAAGTGCAATGTGATAAAAGTTACTGCAAAGCAAGCATCTTTCAAAAGTCCCTAAAATTTTCCTTACAAGAGAGAAATGTGATCTTCTGTAATTCTCTGTTAGTCTTGATTATCCAGATTTGCACTGCTCTTCAAAGCAATTACTGCTTTCATTTGGCAGGATAGCCAAGGAGCTACGTTCTCTTCACAGTAAAATTAGAATCAAAATCAAAATCCCAGTCTGGCATCCTACTGGCACAAGGCAAGCACAACCAGTACCACTCATTATACAGCTACCTCCTACTAAAGGCAGGAAGGCACCACCACTTATTCACACTCATTTATGTGTGTTTCTAGGGAAAAAAAAAAAAAAAGCCTCATCTATACAGGACACATTTCTTACTCCAATTAACATCCCTGCAATCTTCTCAATGTTTTTCGGACAAAAAAAAAAGTGACAAAAGTTTCTTCTAAACTTCAGTGCCAATGAAATGAGAGATGCTAATGCCATTTATAGACAAGATTATTAATACAGAAGGGAACCAACATGACAGTTTCTCTGATCACCTGCTGCCAAGAGTGTTTCTAATTTTACTTTGCTGAAACCTGGGAAATGTGTTCACACTCCTCTGTCTCATTCCCCTAACATTCCTAGAGAAGATTTGGCATGGTCTGATTTTATTCATTTCATTCAAAGACCTCCTCACCTTCCCTTGGCTTATTTTATTTTTTTTTTTCTTCCTTCTTTCTCCCACCCACTCCCAGTCATGAAGCCTTCTGTAAATTATGGCAAGCTTCACAGCTCTGTGGGTTTAAAAAGGACTTTCATAAAATAAAGCCTTCCTCTTTGGAGAAAAAAAAAAAGTAAGCAGAGCACATGCAGGGTGCTTCAGCAGGATCACAGAATCAGTCAGGGTTGGAAGGGACAACAAGGATCATCAAGTTCCATCCCACCCTGCCATGCCCAGAGACACCCTACCCTAAATCAGGCAGAACAGAGCCTAATCTAGGATGTGAAAATACTCTCATTTGACTACCCTCTTTGAGGAAAGCACAATTTTTGCAATGGTATAAATTAATAAAGAACAAACAGGATAAGTTAGCAGGTCAGCAACACCTTTGCAGCCACATAAAGAGAAAAATTTTGAGGAATTACTAGGTTAGATGAATTAACAAGTTACACATTGAGAAAAATTAAGACAAGGGGGTCACTGTTTGCTTGATCCCCCTGAAATTATTAAGTCAAATTGTTTGGGTTTTTTGTTTGTTTAGGTTTTTGTTTGTTTGTGGTTTTTTTGTTTGGTTTGGTTTGTTCTTTTTTTCCCCTACACCTCCTAATTTGCAGTGCCTCCTTGCTGATCGCCTGCTTTCAGAGTTGTGTATTTACAGCTCCAAATAAAGTGCTAAAGCAGAGTCTCACAGCCAGGTCTGACACACCTCACAGAGTCACCCAAAAGACGTCACCCAGCATTAGTGGAAACACTTGGAAATAATGGCCTAGTGCTGTGTGGAAGAGAAAAATAATATGAAATCCTTACCTTGCAATGGTTGCACGTGTAAAGTGAGCATTTTACAAGCCTCTTTGTTTCAGATCACTCAGAAATGTGAGGGGTTTGTCCTTTCTTTGAGCAGAAAGTAATGTTTCCTGCTTTCAGCCGCTTCGTTGTCGCCAGATCTGTTGCTGCTGCTGCGGAAACAAAGCGAACACATCAACAAATCAACAGGGGAAAGATTTATTTTTCTTAATAAGTTAAATGAACAGAAAATGACCCATCTACAACTCATGCCAAAACTGGGAGCTGAAAACAACTGGATAGCAGGAACGTAACACCTTGCTGCTGCGACTCCAGCATTCGGAAATTCGCCATATGCTTGACACGTGCTAAAGGTCTCAGGCAGCCAATGGCAAAACATAAGAGGGCTTCTAAATGTTATAAATTATCATCTTCCAGTTAAAAAGAAAAAAAAAAAAAAGGCACTGAATCCAACACATCATAGATTTTAACAGTGGAAGGACCTAAACTATGATTATCTTACGGTCTGATCTTCTGCAGCAAGTATTTTGGACTGGTTGCAAGTGATAAAAGATGAATTATCCTGGTTCCCATACATCATCCACCCTCAGATAAACCATCATCCCCTGAAAGAATAGGGAGTAGATAACCTTCTGATAATGCACAGGGTAATGCAGAAAGCATCTGGCTCCAGATAGCAAGAGCTATGGCAGATTCCCTCCCCCTCAGCCCTCTCCACAGGACCCTCTTCTCCACTCTTCTTCCCCATCTCCCACACGCTCTTCTCTTGGCCTTTCTCTCCTGATGCTCAGAGGTTGATGAATCAGTTCAACCTAGTGATCTGTGATGGCTGCTGGAGCCATGAGGAGGGTGGTCTAGTTCTGGATCATCCAGTTCTGGATCCCCTAGTTCTGATCCAGTTCTGAGCCCCCCCAGCTCAAGAAGGACATAGAACTTATCGAGAAAGTCCAGAAGAGAGCCACAAAGATGATGAAGGGAATGGAGCATCTCACTTAGGAGGAGAGCCTGAGGGAGCTGGAGCTCTTTAGTTTGGAGAGGAGAAGACTGAGAGGTGACCTCATTCATGTTTATAAAGATGTAAAAGGTGAGAGCCCAGAGAATGGAACCAGGCTCTGCTAGGTGATGCCCAATGACAGGACAAGGGGCAATAGTGGAAGCTGAGGTATAGGAAGTTCCAAGGAAACATGAGGAGGAATTTTTTCCCTGTGAGGGTGACAGAACACTGGAACAGGCTGCCCAGGGGGATTGTAGAGACTCCCTCTCTGGAGATATTAAAAACCTGCCTGATGTGTTCCTATGTGATCTGGTCTAGGTGATCCTGCTCTGCAGGGGGATTGGACTGGATGAACTTTCGAGGTCCCTTCCAGCCCCTGATATTCTGTGATGGGAGCACAAGAAAGAGAGAGAAGAGCCACTGAGAGGATGAGGGAAGAGACAATACCAAACACAACTGAGGCAGTAGGATGTGGAAAAGGCTTGTCCTCATGGGGAATGTGAGGAAAATCATGTTAACTTTGATTTTTACAGCTTGCCATCTCCCTCTCCTTGCAGAGGTCAGGTTGGCATATGAAAAGAAGCTGGCATTAAAACCCCCCTTGTTATTGTCATGTACATACTAAGCTGTGCTGCGGAGCAATTCCTGCCTGTAAAATGCATAGGCATCCATGACTGAGTTTATTTATGTAAGCAAATGTCTATAAATATTGGAATTTCACTTAAAAATGTCAAAAGTTCATCTTTCCACAATAAAGAAAGTGATTCCAAAATGAGCCCTGATTTACTGTGCTTTTGTGTGTAATGGTCTTCAGCACTTGACCTCGTGTTCTCTCTCAGCTCATTTTTTCCACAGCATGTCTCGTTTTTCCCACATTTTCTAATTTTATCCTCTCCATGCTCACAGATTGTTCTCTTTATTAATTAAAAACTGGATCAGAGTTAATTTATCCTAGTCGGCTGGCTAATAGGATATTTAGTCTGTCCAGTCCATGAGCCAAACCAGACGCAATAGCTGGTGAGCTCACGCTTTAGGAAGGAAAAAGAAGAAAAACTAGGAGAGACTAACTTAAGGTTCTCTCTTTTAGTTATCCCTCAATTCTTACCTAACCATAAAAGAAATTTTAGGGTTTTTTTAGTATTTCCTACCCCTTTAAAATGTTCTTGAAACAGTCAAACAGAAACACCCAGGTTGGCAAAGCCCCTCAGGATCACCAAGTCCAACCTATAGCCCTGCTCTACAAGATTCACCTTAAATCATATCCCTAAGCACCACATCCAAACCAACCTTAAACACATCCAGGCTGGGTGACTCCACCACCTCCCTGGGCAGGTCATTCCAGTCTCTGATCGTTCTCTCTGTGAAAAACTTCCCTAATGTCCTTTCTCCAGACTCGGCTTGAGGCCATCCCCACTTGTTCTATCTCCAGTCACCTGTGAGAAGAGCCCAGCAGCAGCCTCTCCACAAAGTCCCTTCAGGTAGTTGTAGACAGCAATGAGGTTTCCCCTCAGCCTCCTCTTTTTCAAACTAAACAGAACTGAAATAACCCCACGTAGTCCAAGCACCAAAGAAGCAACCGCGGGGAGGCACAACTAATTATGCAGCATCCCACTGGATGGAGTGCTACAGCCCCCAGCTCCTAGAGTGCTTTCTCTAGAGCGTACTCTCAAGCCCCTGCTCTGGCTCATCACTGCACAGAGAGCCACCCCCTGCAGTGACACCACACAAAGCACCTCCTACCAAAGTCCTTTTCCTCAGAGCTAGCTTTTAATGAGCCTGCTGAGGGCTCTCAGCCAGTTGCTTTGGCTGGTGAATAGGCGAAGTGGGCTTAGGAATCCTCAAGCCATCTTTGCTTTCTCTTCAGCCGCTAACACTGTCATCCATCTGGGAAAGAAAGAAATCAGCTACTCTCTGCCATCCAGCAAGATCTAAGCTACTCTGGAAAATGCCAAACCTTGCTTTGCAAGAAATCCCCTGTTAGAGTTCCCCAGGATGTGTCAGATTTTGTATCACGGGCAAAATGTTTCTTTCTTAGTCTGCTCCTAGTGCATTTACTAACTGTCCACAAGGACCCATTTTCTCACACCTCCACTGGCAACACTCCTCAGATGTGGCTTTCTGATAGTACCAGCGGTTTTGCGAGATTGTGGTTTAATAATCAACGTGGTTTTTTTTTTTCCTTTTACTTGATGCTGTTGCATTCATTATTTAATCAAGATAGGAGCTTAACATAACAAGCAGTAGCTATCCAGACTCTTTAGCCGACTCTTTATCAGTGTTATACTTGTTGCACTCTAAATAAACACCCACGCCCTAAATGTGATTTTAATTCTCAGAAGGAGACTAAAGAAAATAATCCAACACTTCCTGGTGGTCTTCCAAGGAAATGAGCATCCCTCCATCATCCAAAATGAAAACACTAAAAGAAAACAGCTTGTTGCTTTAATTATATTCTGTGTGCTCCCTCCCCACCTCCATTCTGAATTTTTAGGTGCAGTAAATTGTAAAAGAACACAGCTTGTTGCTTTATTATATTTTGAGTGCCTTCTCCCCACCTCCATTTTGAATTTTTTGGTGCAATGAACAGTAAAAGAAAACAGCTTTTTGCTTTAGTTATATTTTCTGTGCTTGCTTCCCACCTCCATTCTGAAATTTTAGGTGCAATAAATTGTAAAAGAAAACAGCTTGTTGCTTTATTATATTTTGAGTGCCTTCCCCCCCACCTCCATTCTGAATTTCTAGGTGCAATAAACAGTAAAAGAAAACAGCTTTTTGCTTTAGTTGCATTTTCTGTGCTTGCTTCCCACCTCCATTCTGAATTTTTAGGTGCAGTAAACAGTAATAGAAAATAGGTTGTTGCTTTAATCATATTTTGAGCGCCTTCTCCCCACCTCTATTCTGAATTTTTAGGTGCAGTAAACAGCAAAAAAAAACCAGCTTGTTGCTTTAGTTATATTTTGAGTGCCTTCTCCCTGCTTCCACTCTGAACTTTTAGGTGCAGTTTTTCCTGCTCCCCTTTTTCTACCAAGTGGAGGAAGTCCTTTAGTAGCACAATCAACTTGGAAAGTGGCTTGTTGGAATCCTGCCACTTTGATACTTCATTATAAAAGCAAAAAGACTCGCAAGAAATACTCACTCCTGAAATCCTGCAAATTAAACCCACATCAGCCTTTTAGTACTAAACCCTATTTATTTTTCCACATAACTTGTGGAAGCTGAACACAGGCTGCACTTTGGCACCGCTTTCTTCCTATTTTGTTTCATTTCATCACGTAGGTCACAATTCATCATCTGAAGCTATGAAATGGTCAAAGACAGATTAGTGGAGGATTTAAACAGTGGCTTTTAATGCTGAGACAAATCAAGCTTCCTTTTCCTTCCCCTCCACTCTGCCCTAGTGAGGCCTCATCTGAAGTACTGTGTCCAGTTCCCAGCCCCCTAGTTCAAGAGGGATAGGGAGCTGCTTGAGAAAGTCCAGCACAGAGCCACAAAGATGATGAAGAAAGTTGAACAATTTCCTTATGAGGAGAGCCTGAGGGACCTGGGGCATTTTTAGCTTGGAGAGGTGGAGACTAAGGGGTGACCTCATTCATGTTTATAAATAGGTAAGGCGTGAGTGTCAGGAGGATGGAGTCAGCATCTTCTTGCTGATGCCCAGTGAAAGGACAACAGACAATGGGTGGGAGTTGAAGCATAGGAGGTGCCATGTGAACCTGAGGAAGAATTTCAGGTTCTATGTGAACCTGAGGAAGATTTTTTTCCCTGTGAGGGTGACAGAGCAGTGGAACAGGCTGCCCAAGGAGGTTGTGGAGTCTACCTCTCTGGAGATATTCAAGAACTGTCTGGATGCATTCCTGTATGATCTGCTCTAGGTGATTCTGCTCTGGCAGGGGGGATGGACCAGATGAGATTTCAAGGTCCCTTCCAACCCCTGACATTCTATGATTCAAACACTGCATTCAGTGAAGAACTGCATGAGGAGAAACTCCTGCAGTCAAGAAAGTATAATGAAATTAAAATCTGCTGGAAATGCACCACTCCCTTTTTGATCTTATTCTTTCACTCTCTCTAACTCCCCTGCCCAGCACTATTTGTATGCCACCATGAATAAACAGGACTCTGCCTGCTCTTCACAGAGTAGAATCATTAGACATTTTTTGGGCTAGAAATGTGGTTATAATTAACTTATTCTTTTGCATGTGTGCACCTTCTCTCTCCTTTTTTTTTTTTTTTTCATTTTCTCTTGTTCAAAACAGTGCAAGACATGCTCAAATTCATGCTGATATTCCCCAAAGAAAATATGCCCATGCTTTCAATTTGCCCACCAAGGAGGCCCAAGATCTTCCTAATTAACTCCCATTTAGGCTGCCAATTACAGCAGGGCTATTTCCTGAAGATAATTGATCGGGAGCACAGAATCTTCATTAAGCAGTGTAAGAGCTCTTCAGATTTGCATGGGAAAAGCCTGCCAGCTGCAAGAGGCAGGTAATTGCACTGTGATCTCCCCAAAGTAGGAGAAACACAGCTTTATTTTTCAGTTAAGTCTGTACTACTCTTAAAAAAAAAATCAAAGTTGCATTCAGCTTCACACACATGCAGCACTCTCCTGTAATGCTTTCTAGCAGTTCACAGAAGGGCAAAAAATGAAGCAGACAGATATTAGCAGAACTAATGCTGTAGGAGTCCTTTTCTGAAAGCAAGTGTCCACATAAAATCTCATATTAGCTTTCCCAGTACTTAAGACTCCTCTTATTGCAATCTAGTTTCACCTCCACCACTACCAAAACTAATTTCTTACAGAAACACAGATATTACAGGTATTGCAAATACACCACTCACTATATTAGGTTTGGTGGTGTTCTTTTTTAAGTGGGAGATTTTTTTTTCTTCTTTTCTTTCTCATATTCTAATAATCGATGCATGTTCAAAGATATTAATGCATGTTGAAAGGTATTAATGCATGTTCAAAGATATTGCATCAAACTTTTACTTGATTGCCACTGATTCAAATGACTATTTGCATTTATGTTTGAGAGCTGTTTATAATCCTCAGAAATCCTCCCGACAGCAATGGTGTGGTGGAGGCAACTCTAAGGGTCTCTGTCTTCCACAAAGCAATTAGTCAATTCAGAGAAGGATTTTCTTACTCTATTTAAGACAGAAAAGAGAATGAAGAAGCAATCAGCACACCATGGCCCAGTGGGCAAGTGTTGTTTACAAAGCTTAAGCAAATTCAAATCCACAAGACATCAGTATTTTTTTTTTCTTTTACCCTGAGGTAACTCAGCTCCACTGAGGCTGGTGGAATCGTCCTTGATGTGAGGCACTGTTGTGACAGTGCTGCTCCAGCCCTGCCGTGTGTGTGTGACATTTATTAGCAGCATCAATTTTTCCCCCCCTCTACCTCATCAGACAGTTCACACCTACACAGAATCACACAAACATCCAGGTTGGCAAAGCCCCTCAGGATCACCAAGTCCAACCTAGAACCCTACTCTACAAGATTCACCTTAAACCATAGCCCTAAGCACCACATCCAAACCACCCTTAAACACATCCAGGGTGGGTGACTCCACCATCCCCCTGGGCAGCTCTCTCCATGAAAAACTTTTTCCTAATGTTCAATCTAAACCTATCCAGTCCTAGCTTGAGACCATTCCCCTTGTTATGTCTCCAGTTACCTGTGAGAAGAGCCCAGCAGCAGCCTCTCCATAACATCCCTTCAGGTAGCTGTAGACAGCAGTGAGGTCTGCCCTCAGCCTCCTCTGTTCACACTAACCATCCCCAGCTCCCTCAGTTGCTCCTCATGAGATTTCTTCTCCAGGCTGTTCCCCAACTTTGTTGCCCTCCTCTGGAGCCAACTCCAGCACCTCCACATCTCTCTTGTATTGCAGTGCCCAAAACTGAACACAATACTCAAGGTGTGGCCTCACCAGACCTCAGCACAAGGGGACTGGAAGCCTGTTCTGGTGTTCTGGGACCCTTATAGGAAAGAAGTTGCCCCTTGTGTTGAGCTGGAACCTCCTGTGCTGCAGCTTCCATCCATTGCTCCTTGTCCTATCCCAGGCAGCAACTGTGTCTGTGCCCCCTCTCCTGACCTCCAGCCCTCACATATTGATAAACATTTATTAGATCCCCTCTCAGTCTTCTCTTCTCCAGACTAAGCAGCCCCAGGTCCCTCAGCCTTTCCTGATCAGGCAGTGCTCCAGTCCCCTCCTCATCCTCATAGCTCTCCCCTGGACTCTCTCCAGCAGATCCCTGTCCCTCTTAAACTGGGGAGCCCAAATCTGAAGGCAGTACTGAGGTCTCACCAGGGCAGAGTAGAGACAGAGGAGAATCTTCCTTGATTTTCTAGACACACTCTTCCTAATACACTCCAGGATCACATTGGCCCTCCTGGCCACAAGGGCACATTGTTGTGCCATGGATAACTTGTTATCCACCATGAGAGGTTGTGGAGTCTTCTCTTCTGGAGACTTTCCAAACCAGCCTGGAAGCATTCCTGTGCAGCCTGCCCTAGGTGATTCTGCTTTGGGCTCCATGATCACTGGAGGTCTCTTCCAACCCCTAACATTCTGTGATTCTTAAGCTAGATACTTATCACCTGTGGGCAGTTGACTTTGCATCACTAATTCGTGCCCTATTTCTTGGTTGCATTCAGCACTGTGATCCTCCATAAATGTTCTTCCAATTCTGTGTTTCTATTTGGAATTAATCTAACCTAGGTTTGTTTTGTTTCTGTTCAATGTGCACCTTATTCTGCTGTTTAAATACAGACAGATTCTTTGGGGGGGGGGGGGAAGAAGTAGGGATTTTATTTTTACAATACCAAGTTTATCAAAGTCAGTGCTATTGATAACTACTTCCTTCAAAGAATTAGTTCCCCTTTGCCCCACAACTACTATCAGGAATTAAAAAAAACCTCACCACTTTATAAATTGAGCTAGAGCTCATTTTACTGCCCAACAGCTGGTTTACAAGGCAAGGCTTTTACAAAGTGAATGGTGATTTATGTTATTTAGCATTAAATAACGCTCTTATGTCACATCAAATATGTGGATTAAGAACCTGAGGACAAAGAACTCATTTGACATGCAAGAAATCTTGGAAATTAAGCATAAGGTGAAGTATGCTTGCTTCTAGTAGAGGAGGCCTCAACAACCAGCACACAAGACCTGGAGTGTAAGACCTATGAGGAGAGGTTGAAGGAGCTGGGGTTGTTTAGCCTGGAGAAGAGGAAGCTCAGGGGTGATCTCATTGCTGTCTACAACTACCTAAAGGGAGGCTGTAGCCAGGTAGGGTTGGGCTCTTCTCCAACACAACCAGCAACAGAACAAGGGGACACAGTCTCAAGCTGTGCCAGGGGAGATACAGGCTGGATGTTAGGACAAAGTTCTTCCCAGAGAGAGTGATTTGCATTGGAGTGGGCTGCCCAGGGAGGTGGTGGAGTCACCATCCCTGGAGGTGTTCCAGAAAATACTGGATGGGGCACTTAGTGCCATTGGCTAGGGCTGAGTGATAGGTTGGACTGGATGATCTTGGAGGTCTCTTCCAACCTGGCTTATTCTATTCTATCCTATTCTATTCTATTCTATTCTATTCTATTCTATTCTATTCTATTCTATTCTATTCTATTCTATTCTATTCTATTCTATTCTATTCTATTCACCAAGTGATATGCTAACTTTGACAAAACTCTTTGCATCTGATATTTACAATAAGCAGCATGCCGTAAATTCAAGGAATGTAAACTTTAAACTGCAGCTCTAAATATTCACTGCAGATGAGATATATAAATAGAATGATCTAGACACTTTATTTTTAAATTTATTCTTTTTTTTTACAAATCCCTCTGCCTGTATAGCAGCAATAAGTTAGGGCACAGGCATGTTTCTACCAGTTACATCACAGTTGCTGTCACTGCTTCTTCACTACAGTAACACAGTTAGAATCATAGAATAAGTCAGGGTTGGAAGGGACCACAAGGATCATCTAGTTCCAACCCCCCTGACATGGGCAGGGACACCCTACCCTAGATCAGGCTGCCCACAGCCTCTGCCAGCCTGGCTGCAAACACCTCCAGGGATGTGGCCCCAATCATCTCCCTGGGCAACCCATTCCAGGCTCTCACCACTCTCATGTTCAACAACTTCCTCCTCACATCCAATCTGAATCTCCCCACCTCCAGCTTTGCTCCATTCCCCTTAGTGCTGTCACCCCCTGATAGCCTAAAAAGTCCCTCCCAGCTTTTTTGTAGGCCCCCTGCAGATACTGGAAAGTCACAAGAAGGTCACCTGGGAGCCTCCTCTTCTCCAGACTGAACAGCCCCAACTCTTTCAGTCTGTCCTCATAGCAGAGGTGCTGCAGCACTCTGAGCATCCTCGTGGCACTTCTCTGGACATGCTCCAGCATGTCTACATCCCTCTTGTAATAGGGGCTCCAAACTGCTTTGCTCAGGTCCAGTTTCTTAAATGATAGCACAGTCATATAAAAGATAGCTTAGTAAGTGAGATCTGCAGCTTTCCTAAGCCTTACCTTTATGGCAGCATACAGCAGCAGTAAATACACCTGGTGTGATTCCCACCTGTGTTGCTCTGCGCTTTGTGGGGAGTAACTCTCAGTACTGTTACAATGCCACATCAGGTGACTTGCTGAAGCAGAGAAGGATGGCCACGATGGTGAGAGAACTGTGTCTATGAAGCAGAAATAGAAATCATAAATCCCTGTGCAAACTCCTCACAGCCCCCTTCTCACCCATGTTTTCAACCCTAGGGATCCGTACGGTCGTGAAGGGTGCCAGGAAGGGCTGGGGGTGGTCTTACCCCCTGACCCAGGTCTGGTAAGTGCACCTACAGCCTTGGTCTCTGCTGGGCTTCTCGCTAATGAATAAAAGGTGAAGGAAATGAAGGAAAGCAGCCTGAGTGCCACAAGTTAGACAGAACCTCTGGAACAATGCACAAAGCTGTTACTTCAGAAGGCACTACGCTGGCCCTAGCAGCGATACACTCAAACAGCCTAATGTTCATAATGCACAGAAGGAATTATTGAGAGCTCATTTATCCTGACTTTCATGACTTACCACCTTTCTTGGCACCCTTTGCTTCCATTGATAAGCTTCAGCTGCAGCAAAATAAAACCTTCAGGCTCAAGAAAAATGACGCTCTTCTTACCGGTGCTATTGTCCAAGTACGAACTGCAGTCAAACAGGAAAGGGAAAGACAGAAGCAGTAAAATTTATACAGTACTCTAGAAATTCTCTCATTAAAGGGATTGTCCCTGTCAAACGACACCACACACACCTCCCCTCCCCAAAAGCTGTTTACACTCATTTCCAAAGCTACTTAATGGATTTTCTTATTTTATTTCAATCGTGTCTACAATTACACTGCTCTGGCTAAATGGAAAGTTTGATGTTAAACAGCTCCTGCTTTCATTTAGCAAAATGTCTCATTTGTATAATCCAACTCTTTCTGTTCCTTGGAAAAGTCTCCTGATGGGGGTTTAATTTAATGTCTCTAGGTTTCACCAGTTCTTAGCTGGGACGAAACCTTGCAGCTGCATTTGAATGAAATACAGAAGGGGGAAAAAAAGAAAAGCCTATATATTCTGAAATTATTGTGGTACAGGGGTGTTTGGTCTTGTTCCTAGATTCTGGTCAAGGCATTGACACATAGATTGCCATATCATGACACAGACCTGCTCAGAGACATTTTCACAGGTGGCAGCCAAAAGCAACAACTAATGGGCCACGCTGTGGCTTTCATTATGTCTGATCTCACACCCTGACAATTCCAATCGGACCAAAAATAGACCCACAGGCCATCAGGGTTCATAAAGATTTATCCAGAGATAAAGAATTCATCACACAAATATATTCCTCTTCTGACTTTGTGCCACTGGTTCTTGAACATGTGAGAAAACACAGAGAAACACAGAACTTGGTCTCCTCTGTGTTTAAAGGTGAATTTATCCTTCTGGCTGCTTCTAGGTTTAAAACTTTTTTTGGGGGGGAAGGTTGGATGGGAATAGGAACCTCCAATGGCACTTAATATCTTTTTAAAATGTTTTACAGATTCATGGATTTCATTAGAAAGGATTCTCAAAGGTCATCTTGTCCAGCCACCCTGCAGTGAGCACACCTCCAACTAGATCAGGATGCCCAGGGTCATGTTGAGTTTGGTCTTGTCTCCAAGGACAGACCCTCAACCACATCCTGAGTCAAACTGTTGCAGTATTTCACCATTCTCAATGTAAAGAGCTGCCTCCTGATGTCCAACCTCAATCTACCCTGCTCCAGTTTCAAATCATTGCCCTTCGTCCTATTGCTGCAAGCCCTTCTAAAGAATCCTTCCCCAGCCTTTCTGTAGGTCCCCTTTGGATACAGAAATGCAGCTATAAGGACCCCCCCCAAGGCTGCCTTCTCCAAACTGAACAGCCCCATTTCTTTCAGCCTGTCTTCACATGAGGACTGCTGTGGCCCTCTAATCATCTTGGTGGCCCTCTGGACCTCCTCCGACATGTCCATGCCTCTTTTGTGTTGGTGAAGAAAATACAGCCTTTAGAAAGTGCCTGCCTCTCTGTGAGTGAATGGAAACCCTTGATAAATACCTTAAAGAAAATATCCCAGTGCATTAAAAAAAAAAAAATCTGTGAAATGTGCCACCAAAAAAGCAATACTATGGCTCTCTGCTTGTAGAATAAAATTAGGAAGAAGTTATTCTCAGCAAGAGTTATTACCCATTGGGATGGTCTGCCCAGGGAGGTGGTAGAGTCACCATCCCTGGAGATGTTTAAGAGGAGTCTGGATGAGGCACTTTGTGCTATGGGTTAGTTAATTAGAAGGGTTAGGTGACAGGTTGGACTCAATGATGAATGGAGCAAAGCTGGAGGTGGGGAGATTCAGATTGGATGTGAGGAGGAAGTTCTTCACCATGAGAGTGGTGAGAGCCTGGAATGGGTTGCCCAGGAGGGTGGCTGGGGTCACATCCCTGGAGATGTCTAATGCCAGGCGAGATGAGGCTGTGGGCAGCCTGATCGAGGGTAGGGAGTCCCTGCCCATGGCAGGGGGGTTGGAACTAGATGGTCCTTGTGGTCCCTTCCAACCCTGATTGATTCTATGATCTCAGAGGTCTTCTCCGACCTGGTTAGTTCTGTGATTCATCTTTACCAAGCAAATCACAGAATTAACCAGGTTGGGAAAGACCTTTGAGATCATTGAGTCCAACCTATCACCTAACCCTTCTAATTAACTAACCCGTGGCACTAAGTGCCCCCATTTACACTGAAATGAGTGAGAGTTTTGTACAAGCTGCATTGCCTGGCTGATATTTTTTACTTATGTTACAACCCCACAGTACAGCACTTCCTATATAGTGACACACGAATAACTGCTGGCAGTTTTCCAGTCGAGTTTGTGGAAGGGAGAGATACTTTGACACAAAATGTGCAGTTTCTTTCACCAGTAGAATGATGACTATTCCATAAATCATTTTGGAGATGCTTTGACACAAAATGTGCAGTTTCTTTGCCCAATGGAACGATGACTATTCCATAAATCATTTCGGAGATGCTTTGACACAAAATGTGCAGTTTCTTTGCCCCAGTGGAATGATGACTATTCCATAAATCATTTCGGTCTGATTGTTGTGCAAACAGCTTTTACTCCACAGCTGATCTGGTGGGACATGCTGCTTTAAAAGCCCCAGTAAGGCTTTTTTTTTTTTTTTTTAATCTAGCCTTCTAAAAATACACTGTCTGCTTTCCTAGACCAGAAAACAGAAGCCCTCCCTTCAAATTCCAACTGCAGTTTAGTAGGGTGCAAAAGAGGAAAATGGAGTCCCATCGAAAATTAAAAAAAAAAAACAAACCACCAAACCAAAACAAAAATTAACTTTGAAGTCTGTGAGATTTAAAACACAATACCAGGACTCATCCCTTCCACAGCTACTTCTCTGAAGTAGCTCCAGTTGCAGCAGACCTAACTTCCTCCATACATCTCCGCCTGAAAAGCCTGACAAGGCTGTCGCCAGAAAACCCTCGAGAGCCAAGGGTCCAAATCTTCAAAGATGAATCAGAGAGAGTGAGACATCTTTGCAGCAACTGGGTGCTTTTGCAGTTGTCTCTCTAATTTGCTTATCACTTACAGTAACCATTTCTTGTGAAGACATCAAAGAAACTGCAAAGGGAAATCATCACTCTGGTTTGAAAGTTGCCTGTTTGGAGTACTCACCCTCTGCCTGCTACCATTTAATCTTCACTTCAGATGGGAAAATGAAGGACCTATGGCCAAACTCCATGCTTGTTTACAGCAGCACATTTCCATGTTTACTCGTTTAGAGCTAAATCAGAGTTTTCTGACACAGCATTCTGTTTACTTGACTCACTTGGCTCCCTTTACAATGCCTTTAGTGACAAATCCAAACGTTTTGTGGTTGGTAGCTGACATTTCTTAATCTTTACTGACAGCTCAGCTCAATCTTTGGTGTTTTCCAGGCTTGGACAGAAAACAATTTTTTTTTTTTTTCTTCTCCTCTCCTTTTCATCAACATTTTCCTTCTTTTTCAACAGACATTTTCTGTTTTCCACTTTTAATTTTTTCCCTCTAGTTTTCATCAACATTTCCTTCTTTTTCAACAAAGATTTCCTGTTTTCCACTTTTAAATTTTTCTCCTCTCATTTTCATCAAAGTTTTCTTTCTTTTCAACAGAGATTTTCTGTTTTCCACTTTTAATTTTTTCCCCTCTCATTTTCATGAACATTTTCCTTCTTTTCAACAGACATTTTCTGTTTTCCACTTTTATTAACTAATTTTTTCTTCCCTCTGATTTTCATCAACCTTTTCCTTCTTTTCAGCAGAGATTTTCTGGTTTCCACTTTTAATTTTTTTCCCCTCTCATTTTCATCAACATTTTCCACTTTTAACAACTGAATCTTCAGACTCAGAAATGTAATTGCTCTGTGACCGAAGATGTTTCACACCATTGACACCTACTTAGGAAAAAGGTCTCCAGGGGCAAAGACTTTAAAGAAATTGTTAATTTATTTGGTGCCTGCTGAAGTAAAATAAGAAAAATAAGAAGTAATAAGAGAAAAAGCAACATTTTTTTCTCCTTCTTTTACCTCATCTCCTTTGCATTCCATTTTGGAAGGGAAACACAGCTAGAGGCAGCTAAAATAAAACATGGTGTAGAACACTCTGAGAAATGGTCTGTGAGACAGACCCCCAGTAGTTTTGAACAGCTCTGGTCACTTGTACTCATACAATTGAGAAGAAAGGAAGAATTTATCAAGCTGACCTTAGCTTCCTTGCTCTTAGTGCAGAGACCTATCCATTTCTGTCTCTTGGCTAGTCTTTGTAATAAATAAAGCTTGGTGTGTAATGAAAACCAGCTGAGTGCTTCTCAAGGTACAGATACTTTCTTTTCTTCTGATTCCAGCTAGGATTGTTCTTGCTCTTCATAATCTCTCACAGCTGCCAAAAATCCATCTTATCGTTGCATGAGGTGAAGTTTCCATTAACAGCTATTATGGTAGCAGAGGTCAGGTGTCCAGTGTCAAATGAGCTGCTAAAGAGAAACACCGTGCTAGAAAATGCAGAACTAGGGAGAAAACCTCAGCTGAGGTGTGTTTTATTATGAACTTGAATGGTTTTTATGTGTAGATGTGGCTGGCCTGCTGATAGACTGGTTTCTGATGTCCCTGAAAAAGAGAGGAAAATTTGGGATGTGGAAGAAGTGGGAATATGCATTCACTTGGCTGACTGAAGTGGGTTCTGAGCAGTTTGGGTGATGCAGTTTTCAGTATGTCAGGCAACCAGGCTGGCTGTCCCTCCAGGTTGGAAGGCTGTAATGAAGGAAGTTCTGAGCATAAACACCACTTGCAAAGTGCTGCAGACGAGGTTCCTGACTCCCAGTCACCATGGGGGAATAAAATAAAAGCAATGATAATAATAGTCCTTAGTTTCCAAACACTTAATGGGGGAAAAAAGCAATTTCCCCCCAAAAGAAATAACTCCATCTCAGGCATTTTAATTTTTGAAAGATCTTCCTCCAGTAGAACCATAGAATGGTCTAGGTTGGAAGAGACCTCAAAGATCAGCCAGTTCCAACCCCCCTGTGCCACAGGCAGGGACACCTCCCACTAGATCAGGTCACTCAAGACCTCATCCAGCCTGGCCTTGAACACATCCAGAGAGGGAGCAGCTACAACCTCCCTGGGCAACCTGTTCCAGTGCCTCGCCACCCTCACTGTGAAGAATTTCTTCCTAACATCCTGTTCAAATCTCCCCTCCGACAATTTGAACCCATTCACCCTCATCCTGTCATTACAAGACCTTGTGAATAGTCCCTCCCCAGCCCTCCTGTAGGCCCCCTTCAGATACTGGAAGGTTACTATAAGGTCTCCTCGAAGCCTTCTCTTCTCCAGGCTGAAAAGCCCCAACTCTCTCAGCCTGTCCTCGTAGCATAGGTGCTGCAGCCCTCTGAGCATCTTTGTGGCCCTCCTCTGGACTCTCTCCAGCAGTTCCATGAGAAGCACCTGGATTGAATATATTCTTTCTTGATAGCAAATGACAGCGTTTTAATGCCCTGCTAAGATGATGACAGCAGCATTTTCATTGGGAATTATAGAATCATAGAATCAGTCAAGGTTGGAAACTGAGTAGAAGATATTTCAAATGCTCACACTGTGCATGTATCCTTAGAACTATCTACCCACATGGTGTGTATCAAAGCTGTAATCACAGGGGTCTATGCTCTGCGTGGGTGCCAAGTGCTAATTGTCAGCGTGATAGGCTCTGAACACAGCCAGAAGTATGAAGATGAGAAAATAAGGTTCAACAAGGCTAGGGCTTGCTTTACAAACCACTTCAATTTTAAAATCATGAAAGGCATAATTACTTGGAAGACCGTTACAAAAATATTGACTATCATGATATATATATTTTTAATCACTTTTGACATTTGGGAAGAGGAAGGAATTCAGTGTCTGCAGAAACGTGCTGGCTATTTGTCAAAGTAGCACAGCTTTACTCTTTCTGCTCTGTCTCAATACTGCAGGTCCTCAACGTGTTCCAACGTGCAGAGATTCCTGCAGGCTTCTAATCATCAACTCTCGAGGTCCTTAAACTTGCATCTACGGACAAAATAGATCCCAAGGTGGCAAACTCTCCTCAGGATGAAGGGACAGTACTTTGTTGTGCCGACAGCAAACGCGAAAAGTACGTCTGGCCAAGTTTCACTCTCTTCTCCTCTGACTCTCACTTTTGCTCTCTTCTTCATAAAGATGGGGAAAAATTATCATCCAGACCTGATAGAAAGAGTCCAGCAACAAGAGCCACGAAGATGACTGGGGGAATTGAGCATCTGCCCTACCAAGAGATACTGAGAGTCCTGGGGCTGTTTAGGCTGCAGAAGAGAAGGCTGAGAGGAGACCTGATCAATGTGTACGAGAGGGGTGGGTTTCAAGTGGCTGAGGCCAAGCTCTTTATGGTGGTCAGCAGCAACAAGACAAGGAGCAACAGCTACAAACTGGAGCATAGAAGGCTTCAACTCAACACGAGGAGAAAGTTCTTTACAGTGAGTGTGACAGAGCCCTGGAGCAGGCTGCCCAGAGAGGTTGTGGAGTCCCCTTCTCTGGAGACTTTCAAAACCTGCCTGGATGCATTCCTGTGTGAACTACCCTGGGTGATCCTGCTTGGCAGGGGAGCTGGACTCAATCTCTGAATAGCCCTTCCAACCTCTAAGGTTCTGCGATTCTGCTTGCAAACAGGTGAGGAAAAAGATTGAGGAAAGGGCATCTATGGTGGACAAGGCTCCTGAGAAACCATCACACAAACCAGTGATGAATGACATCAAACAGCAACAATACAGATAATTATAGACAGCAACTCAAATTACAAGAAAAATCAGGAAAAGTGAACTATAAAGATTTCCATCATCAAGATGTAATTGTGGACAGTGCCACAAGGAAGCTGTGGAGGTAAAACCTGAAAACAAAAAGTCACAAAAGATCCATGAACTTACATTTTAGAAAAAGGAAAAAAAAAAAAGTTGAAATTAATGTTAAAAATGTTTGGCTTTTCTGAGCATCACACGTGGTGTAGCTCATGATTCTTTTGTTTACTTAGCAACACACATTCCTTTGGAGACTACCACCAAACTCCAGCAGCTGTAAATGACAGACTTTGGGCCTGATTTAGTGTGGCAGCTCCTAAATTCCCTCTACTTGCCTCTCCTCCTCACAGTATGAATCCACCACATTCATATGCATCAGAGCAGAAATAACAGCATTTCCAGTTAAAACTGTTACCCAAATTAGGTTCTGCTTTGTTGGTTCCTGTTAAGTCAGGAAATCATTTTTTGAGTATTTTTTTTTTTTAATATATAAAAGTAAGCTGTTTTCAGCCACATTTTTTAGCCAGAGTATTGTTTTCATGAAAATTTAAAAGCGTGAAATGTGCTGACAGAAAAAAAAAAAAAAAAGAATTGAAAAAAATATTACCACAGTTGTGGTGCAGATCACAGAATGTCAGAGGCTGGAAAGGACCTCAAAAGCTCATCCAGTCCAAACCTCCTGCAAAGCAGGATCACTTATACTAGGAATGTGTCCAGGTGGGTTTTGAATATCCCCAGAGAGGTAGACTCCACAACCCCCCTGGGCAGCCTGTTGCTGGATTCTGTCACCCTCACAGGGAAAAAATTCCTCCTCATGATTACACTTCCTATTCCTATGTCTTAGTGAGGTATTATCTTTCACAGATTAGGGTCCTTAGACCAAGCAACCTCTTTTTTGGTGACTTACAATTGCTTCTGTTGTCACTGCACCAGCTGGTGTGTCACAAGAGATGGCTGAGCCCTGGTCTGCAGGGGAATAAGGATGTATGAAGCATCCAGTCTAGTTTTCACTAGTCATTATATCCACACTTCCAGACAGATTTTTCACTGGGGTACCTTTGGGTTTCTTTCCACAGATAATTGAATTTCCAAGTAAAACATTAAACGTACAATTCTATATTAAAAAGCCCCAGCTTTGATGTGTAATTTTCAACATGTCCCACTTACTATTACAGACTTAGTACTTCCATGTGTGCTGGGATGATGATGTTATATCTGGGTTAATCATACGTACACTGAAATACATAACTGCACCTTGAGCATCTGCAAGATAGTTCTGACAGGCCTGGCAAATAACCTGGGAGCTGTACCAGACCCTGTTTCCAAGTTTAGTTCCTGGAAGAGAAAAGCATCTGATGCATTAGGGCAGCAGAGCAAAAGAGTACATAGTGACAGGGGCTGAGCTGGTTTTATTCTTTATGTAAGTAGAAAGTTGCATGGCTTACTTTGCTGTCAGCGAGCCAGAAGTTCATAGGTAGTGAGGCTAAGTTGATCCAGAGGTTACTGGAAGGGAATTTCACTCACACCACAGCGTGTCCTCTCAGCACAATGCTGGCTCCTTCTACCATCTTCTCCCCTCCACCTCCACTCATTATTATTAGTATTGCTACACTCAATAAGGTAGCAACACATGTGGGGTTTTTTTTCCAAGTCCAGCAACAGTAAGTGTTAAGTAGATGATAGTTCCAAAATGCAATGCGTATATCATATTTTGTGACTATCAAAACCTCTTAATCAGGACATTCTGATCTTCCACTTATAACAAGGGACTTTTTTCTTCCCCCTTCTTTTTTCAGGAAATGATCTTTTTACATGCTCTCATAAACTCTCAGAATGTCTGGTTTTGTTTCACTCTTTCTGCTCAAGAACACCAAGAGTTGCTCTTTGGTTTTCCAGGGCATGTTTATTGTGCTGATAAAGTCTGCAAGATGTATTGAAAGAAACACTTGGTTTACTTTATTTTATTTTGGCAATAAGAAGCGAGTGGAATCCGCTCTAAAACTAGGAGGAAAATAATTGGCATGTCCCAGTTATATTATATTTTATACATATGCACACATGAATGCCTGCACACACACACACACACACATATTATGGGTTTTTAATTTTTTTTTTTTTATGGGTACCTTCCTGACTTGCAGCCAAGCCATCTAACTGCTAGCCAATTTGTGCATTTAATTGTATCAGCATATAATGGCAGACAGATTTTCTTCTCCTCTGTCCTGCAGCACGAGAGGAAGCCTTCGCAGGGGAAAAGAGAGAGAAGGTAAGGGGAGCAAAAAACTCAACTTCCATTGTGTGACAGAGGTAGGTTAAAGTGTGCACCCATCTAGATGATACACTGGAACATAGTGTCGTGCCCTCTGTATAATTTATAGAGCACATGCCTGAACTAATAAATGCCTCAGGGAATAGTTAGGGGTGAGTGGAAGCCTGGCTTAAGTGCAGTGGTTGCATTGAAACCAGCCTAGGCTAGCTAGGGCCCTGCTTTAGGTATAGGCAACAAAACAGAAGCTGCAGTCAAACACTCAAAAAATCTGCTCAACTTTCAGCCCCCTTCGTGCCTCTGTCTGCCTTTCATGCACACTAACACAGTCTGTCCAGGAAACAGAGAAAATTGCTTAGAGAAACAGGTATTGCTGTATTGTTATTAGGCTCAACACTCAGTGAAGTATGCAAACAAAAAAAAACCAAAAAACCCCAAACAAAACCAAAAAAATTATGCCTTTTAGACTTCAGACTTGTGTTAAAAGAACCAAAAAGATTTCAAGTTCTTCTTCCAGCACGTTGAGTTGAAGGTAAGGTCATTGCCTGCCAGCAGGCTACGACTGACTCTAATTAAACATTTTTATACTACTCATCTGCTGCTGGGGAACATGTCATTAAAACACAGGAAACATTAATCTACAGATTAATGCTATATAAAAAAAAAATTAAAAAAACAAAAGAACTTTTACACAGTCTTTACTACCAATTAAAAGAAACCTACAAAATATTAACCCTTAGAAGACTACAATATCACCACCCCATCAAGGATCCAGGTGGATGTTTGCCCTGCTCTGCAATATGCCTACTTTCATCACAGAACCACAGAATTAACCAGGTTGGAAAAGACCTTTGAGATGGAGTCCAACCTATCACCCAACACCTTCTAATTAAGTAGCCCATGGCAGTAAGTGCCTCATCCAGTCTCCTTTTAAACACCTCCAGGGATGGTGACTCCTCCACCTCCCCAGGCAGCCCATTCCAATGCCAATCACTCTTGTTCTGAAGAACTTCTTCCTAACATCCAGTCTAAACCTGCCCTGGCACAGCTTGAGACTGTGTCCTCTTGTTCTGTCACTGTTTGCCTGGGATAAAAGACCTACCCCACCTGGCTACAACCTCCCTTCAGGTAGTTGTAGACAGCAATAATATCTGCCCTGAGCCTCCTCTTCTCCAGGCTGCACATCCCCAGCTTCCTCAGCCTCTCCTCACAGGGCTGTGCTGCAGCTCCCTCATCACCCTTGGTGCCCTTATCTGGACAAATTCAAGCACCTCAACATCTTTCTTAAATTGAGGGGCCCAGAACTGGACACAGAACTCAAGGTGTGGCCTGACCAGTGCTGAGTACAGGGGCAGAAGGACCTCCCTGGTTCTGCTGACCACACTATTCCACACTTCTTTCACCCTAGTGGAAGGGTCCTTATCTGAGTTATTCACTCACAGCATCTACACTGATCTGATCTTTTGCCTATGTCACAATAGATTTTAAATTAGTAAATGCTCAGAACCAACTCCCTACTTTTTGGCTATTGAGAACAGACTTCAAATACTATTCAGAAAGCTGGTGGGTGAGCTCTCCATAAATCCCTACATCTTAGGGTTGTGAAGAGCACAGCACATACAAGTACCAGTTCTTTCTTTATTTTTATCAACCACTGTGGTCCATCTTGAAGCAATTGCATTTCTGTGCAAAGGCATCTCTGTGCTAGCTCCATCTGCTTGTAAGACCAAGTAATGTTTTGGGATAGGGGTGAAGAAGCAAAGGGACATTTATGGATGGATGTGGATCTCTATGCTCATCTGTATTCACCAGAAGTACACAATATGCTATTGGGTATGAGGTTCTATTTAGTTTCTCTGAACCTTCAATTCTCTCACTGAATCCTCCACCTCTTCTCTTCCCTTTCTGTAAGGAGCTATGTTGAAGTTGAAGCTTTTTTAAAAGTTTTTTTTTGTTTGTTTTTCTTTTTAGCCACTAAGCTAAGTAGTACCTGACTGAGAAGGGTCGTTTTGTCTTTGATTTTACAAATCCACAAATAGTGCATTTGGTATTTTTGTTAGTATGCTACTGAATTTGTAGTGTCCTTTAATATTTTAGATCATTTGCTTTCTATTGGCATCTATATCACAGAATCATAGAATTACCCAGGCTGGAAAAGAACTTCAAAATCATTGAGTCCAACCTAACACCTTCTAATTAGCTAAACCATGGCACTAAGTGCCTCATCCAGTCTCCTTTTAAACACCTCCAAGGATGGTGATTCCACTACCTCCCTGAGGAATATTGTATATGAATATGTATGGATGAAGAAAGAGAATATTCTATAGGTAACCATGACTCAAACTGCAGATGGAAAATCCCAGTACAGTTTCAACAGTAGCACATTATCACTGTTTTATTAACAAAAGATGGAAAAGTAAAAGAAGCCTTCCATTCAGGCCCCAATGTGACACAAGCAGTTAGTTAGAACAGTTAAATAAGATCAGATAGTTGCTGGAAGCACACTGGAAATATTTACAGTAAAACTCACCTGGCTTGCAAGCATTGTTCCAGTGTTGAAACTCAGCCCAGTCTTGAAAGTTCACAAAGGTTCATTAGCTTATTTGAGCAAAACCTAGGCTCGTTTTCAAGTAAACTTTGGCTGATATTTAGTTCTAGATAAAGGGCACAGTATGACAGTGATATAATTGCCATGAATGCAAAACTTCTGTTCGCTCTTGTGAAGTGGAAGAGAAACATTACTGTTTTGGGTACCCATTCATCACTCAAAAGCCAGTTGCTTACTTTCAGAGAGAGGTTTGCTCACAGTCAGCTTAGAAGGAAATACATAATATAAGCAAAGGAAAGTATAGTTGGGAGTTAAAACAGCTCTTAAACTGGACAGACTCTACCTTAACGTGAGACAAAAAGGGAAAACAGCATCCTCAAAATCCTTCCAGGCTTAAAAATCTATTCCACATCATTACCACCACTTAATGGATCTATAGATTAATTGTTTCTTATTGTCCATTAACCCAATGACCTAGATTTTTACCACAGCTCAGATTCAAGCAAGATTCTTTCTGATCATATGGAAGACCCTTAACGAAATTTAAAGGACACACTATAGAACTGGTTTGTCCTACCCTGCCACATTGCATGTTACTAATCCGCAGAGAGCCAAGATTAAACAAGGGAAGAATGAGAAAGTACTATTACCTCCCCTGAGCCTTCAAATCAGTTTCCCATTCTGCTGCAATGACCCTGGCCACCTTCAAGGTCCCCTGGAGACAAGAAGGAAAGGAAATGAATAAACGGGGATTCATAAAGGTGGCTGCAGATCTAAACAGCATCCACCGCTCTCTCTCTTTTTTTTTCTTTTTTTTTTGACCCCTCAGTAAGCTGTGAAGAAAGAATGCCTCATCCATATGAAGGTGTAATAAAATACATGTGTTTCTTTTATATGTNTCTAAACAGCATCCACTGCTCTCTCTCTTTTTTTTTTTCTTTTTTTTTGACCCCTCAGTAAGCTGTGAAGAAAGAATGCCTCATCCATATGAAGGTGTAATAAAATACATGTGTTTCTTTTATATGTGGAAAAGGTATGTAATTAGTTTTAATTTAAAATAAGGAAAAAAGAAAAAAAAAGGAGGCTGAGCGAACGCATGCTCACATTATAAGAGGAAACAGCACTTCTTTCTTTTATGGACAGGCTTTAAAAAAAAAAAATCTAGTAAAGACAACAGCTGGGCTAATTTCATTTAAGCTAAAAATAGTCTTCACCCAGAGAAACTCACACTTGAGTCTCACTTTGCAGGGAGTGTCAACTATACATTTAGAAGGACTCACCTTTTCCTTGGCTGCCTGGGGTGGTGCCTCATGCCAGACACATTGCTTCACATCACAGAAATGCACTTCTTCAATCTAGTCTCCTCTAGCACCTTTGCCTAGGAATCAAACACATACCTTCACTGCTTAACAAATTAGCATCTTTGTCTTTGCTGCTTAGGAGGAACCGAAGTCTCATTTAAGTATTGAACTTGTGACTGTCTGCATGATTTTAACTCCATTCTCTGACTCAACTCAGCCACCTATTTTCAAGGTTTGGAGAAGAGGAGGCTCTGAGGTGACCTTCTTGTGGCCTTCCAGTATCTGAAGTGGCCTACAAAAAAGCTGGGGAGGGACTTTTTAGGCTATCACGGAGTGAAAGGACTAGAGGGAATGGAGCACAGCTGGAGGTGAGGAGATTCAGACTGGATGCGAGGAGGAAGTTGTTGAACATGAGAGTGGTGAGAGCCTGGAATGGGTTTCCCAGGGAGGTGGTTGGGACCACATCCCTGGAGGTGTTTGCAGCCAGGCTGGCAGAGGCTGTGGGCAGCCTGATCTAGGGTAGGGTGTCCCTGGGCATGGCAGGGGGCTTGGAACTAGATGATCCTTGTGGTCCCTTCCAACCCTGACTGATTCTATGATTCTAAGACAAATGTGGAATAGAGAATTCTACTTCTAAAGCAGCGTGGACACAAAGAGTTGATATTTCGTGACTTCACGAGTAAGAAGCTCTTCCATGGTTTTTGCTTAATGTTATAAATACAACTGAATTATTTGACCAAGGCATAGCAATATTTTCAGGTGGGAAGGAAGGCTTCCAGGAAACAGCCTTGCTCTGTGATCTTTAGAGATGGTAGAAAACCTGAGACAAGTTTGATTCCTACCGCTTCCACACAAACGGCTTCTCTATATTGCCTCTAGCAGATGTGTCATGACACATCACAAAAACTTGTGGATACCATTTGATGAAGTGTAAAAATGACTGAACTTCTATTTAAAGCACAGCTCTACCAAAGAAAGTGCAATCCATCAGCTTTTTTAATTTCTCCCACTCTGCTCTATGCATTTTTTTTTCCCATTTGAACAAAGGGTTTTGCTTTCTTTTAGCTCAGCCTGGAAGCTGTCTTTCCTGAGAGCTCACCACAGAGCAACTGTAGCACTTTTAAAGCATAATTAAGGTGCAACTGAGGGACTGTTACTTTACTTTGTAGATATAGTGGCAACATATTTTATCTAAAATAAAATAAAAATATTAGAATGGTCCTAGTACTCATATAGGATCATTTAAAAAGCTGCACTGGTCACCCCAGAACAAAACCCCACAGAAACAAAACATAAAGGCAATGCTCTCTCCTCTGTTTTCCCAAGGAAAGATGCTACCAACAAACTCTGTTGGGTTTCTGTGGCAAGGTTCTGGCAGTGAGAGAGCTACAGAGGTGGCTTCTGTGAGAAGCTGCTAGAAACTTCCCCTGTCTTCAATACAGCCCAAGACAGACCCGCTGAAGGCCTATTAGTGATGGTGGTAGAGTCTCTCTCTAATAACATATTTAAGAAGGAAATAACAAAACCACATACCACACAACCTGGGGGGCAACATCCACAGCTGGAGAGAAGACTGTAAATCTGTGAGAAAAATCACTCTGCAGACACCAAGGTCAATGAAGGAGGAGGTGGAAGGAGGTGCTCCAGGCAGTGGGGCAAAGAATCCCCTGCAGCCCACAATGAAGACCACGGTGAAGCAGACTCTCCCCACGCAGCCCATAGAGGTCTATGGTGAAGCAAATGCATCTGCAGTCCATGAAAGACCCCAGCTCAGAGCAGGTGGATGCCCAAACAAAGCTGTGACCCTGTTGGAAGTCCATGCTAGAGCAGGTTCCTGGCAGGACCTGTGGGGAGAGAGAAGAAGGAGCAGGTTTGCCGAGAGTTGTTATGCTACAAGGCACCGAAGCTGCAGCAGTCTGCTCTTGAAAGACTGCAGCCTATGGAAGCAATGTGGCTGAAGGAGTTTGTGAAAAACTGTAACCCATGGCAAGAACTCATGGTGGAGCAGTTCATGGAAGATTGTCTTCTGGGGGAGGGACCTGGACTGGTGCTAATCTTTTCTTACAGGTAATTGGAGACAGAACAAGGGGAAACGGCCTCCAGCTGAGACTGGAGAGGTTTAGATTAGATATTAGGAAGAAGTTTTTCATGGAGACAGTGGTCAGGGACTGAAATGAGCTGCCCAGGGAGGTGGTGGAGTCACCCACCCTGGATGTGTTTAAGGGTCATTTGGATGTGGTGCTTGGGGATATGGTTTAAGATGAATCTTGTAGAGCAGGGCTATAGGTGACCCTAAAGGGCTTTGCCAACTTGGATGTTTCTGTGATTCTGTGACCCCAGACTGGAGCTGGGAAAGACTGTGAGAAGTCCTTCCCCTAAGGAGGAAGGAGCAGCAGAAAAAACTATGTGATGAACTGACAGCAAACCCAGTTCCCTAGCCCCTGCACTGCTGCAGGGAAGGAGGGAGAGAAATCAGGAATAAAGTGACGCCCAGGAAGAAGGAAGGGGTGAGGGGAAGGGGTTTTTTTCCTCATTACTTCACTCTGATTTGATTGGTAATAAGTTAAAGTAGTTTCCCCAGGTCAAGTCTGTTTACCTGTGTTGGCAAGTGGTGTGTGATGCTTCCTTATCTCAACCCATGAGCCTTTCACTGTATTTTCTCCTTCTCATTTCCAGCTGAGGAGGAGAGTGATAGAGTGGTTTTGGTGGGCACCTGGCATCCAGCTGGGATCAACCTGCCACACTAACCAGACAAACAGAATTACAAGAGTAAGTGTAAGGAGGAAGGGAAAGGGCAAAGAGAGCATGGGGAAGGAAGATGTGACAAAGGAGATACACCTTTTTTTTCAAGACAATAAAGCACTCCTCTTACTTATGAAAGATAAATGAAAAAGAAAAACTAAACCAAGGTCAGAAATATAAATCTTTCATCTTTGCACCAGGTTGCCCTTTGGAATACAAATACACTTTAAATTATGACCAGGCAGAGTAAAAGGTATGAGGTAGCCTAATTTGTATTAGTATCTTAAAAGTATTGAGGAATCCGTGGGTGGAGGAGGAATGAAAACTTAGGATGTGTCTTCAGCGGCATTTGCTAAGGGGAAAGAAGAAAAAAAAAAGGGAAAACTGTAGAGTTGCTACTGTTGCTCAGTATTAAATCTGAGCAGCTGGGTCCAAATGATTTATGTGCTGAGTTATTAAAAGTAAATCAAGTAAACACATGGGAATGCCAGTCAGTCCACTTGCTTTCATTAAACCTCCCTCAGGTTATTTCTTTTCTGTATCAGCAACTTGACCAAGAAGACTGCAGAATGACTGTTCAAGTGTCATGCTATTATTTTGGCATATCCAGTAAGTAATGATAGAGGAAAAGACTTTATCCTGACACACTCAAAGTAATTTTGAAATGTTTATCCACAGAACCATGACAAGTAGTGCTAATTAACACTGAAGGGCCCTTCCCAAAATTACAGGCATCTCAGTGCCTTGAACACTTGCAAGACACATTTTGGGGGATGCCATCAAACATATTTACACACACAAAACTTCAAATGCATTTTGAGAGCTGCAATCATGTAGCCTTACTACATTTTTTTAAGCTTCCACGTTTTACAGTGAGTAAATTTCACCAACACTTATCTTAATGAGACATAATATCTGAGAATAGCTTTAGTGTAATTCAAGTCAAACAAATCTAAAATACATCTTCAGTCATAAACACTCACAGGCATTGCCTCAGGCTTTTTCCCCAGGATGATTTCACTGTGCAGAATATTGCAAGCCATACCTAAATTCCATTCTCTTTTTAGGATATCTTTTGGGTTATGCTCTCTTTTGTGCAAACTTTCTCATACACAAAGAAAAAAAATAACTTAATTACATTTTACTTTATTCTACTCCCAGTTATGCTTCTCAGGATTCATGGAAGCTCAGTGCTCTCATTCAGATTGTGAGAGAACAGACTTTAGAGGATATCACCTTTTTGGACTGCACTTCTTGCAGGCTTATCTACAATGAAATTTAAAGTTTGGGTTCTCCCACCAGCTCCTTCCTTGGGGACACATTATCCATGCTAGACTATGCTGGAGAGAGTAAGGTGAGCTGGGGAAGGACCTGGAGAATAAATCATATGAGGAGCAACTGAAGGAGCTGGGGCTGCTTAGTTTGAAAAAGAGGAGGCTGAGGGAAGACCTCATGTGTCTCTACAGCTACCTGAAAAGAGGGAATAGAGAGGCTGCTGCTGGTCTCTTCTCACAGATAATTAGTGATAGAACAAGAGGAAATGGCCATAAGCTACCACTGGGTTGGTTTACACTGGACATTAGGAAGATTTTTTTATCCCAGCAAGAATGGCCAGGTATTGGAATGACCTGCCCAGGGAGGTGGTTGAATCACCAACCCTGGATGCATTTAAAAATAATTTGGTATGTGGTGTTTGGGGCTATGGTTTAGGGTGCGCCTTGCAGAGTAGGGATATTGGTTGGAGTTGGTGGTCCTGAAGGGCTTTGCCAACCTGATTGTTTCTGTGATTCTGTAAGCTGCATCTCCCATCCCTCTTACCAGCAGCTCCTACATCAGATTCTTTTCCTTGTATCTTCCACTGACAAAAACAACAACAAAAAGAATCTAGGAGAACTGTTGCTGTTCCCAACTGACTCAAATGCAGCTTTCCCATGTGCTGTGAGGAGTTCCAGTATTTTGGGTAGCAGCTTCACAACAGAATTTAATTTCCTTTAAAGCCCCACAACTACAGTGGTCTGATAGGTCCCTTCAGGTGTCAGGGACACTTAGTTTCAGGTAGAGACTTTTTCTAATTCCGCATTTAAATAAATCTTTAAATAATGCATTTCAAAGCATTGATGAGCAAACTAAGAGTGTGTTGCACAGAAGAGAGGACACTATTAAGTAATAATACCACCTAGGAAGGAGTGCTAGATAAATAGGAATAATTTGCTAATAGGGAATGCTGTTATCTGGAAAATCCAGATGATAGGGAAAGGGAAAGGGAAAGGGAAAGGGAAAGGGAAAGGGAAAGGGAAGGCAAAGGCAAAGGCAAGGCAAAGGCAAGGCAAAGGCAAGGCAAAGGCAAAGGCAAGGCATAGGCAAAGGCAAGGCAAAGGCAAAGGCAAAGGCGACTTCTGAATCACCAAGATGAACTGTAAATTACTGAGGGTCTGGCATTGGATTCATCAGTTTAGTGAATTTCCATAGTAAAGAGCCTAACATCATGAAAGGTAAAGCTCCTCTAAAGCACAACTGGCGTTTGTATGGAAGGAAATAAAGTTCAGCCTGCATCTGTCTATCTGCCCCCCAGGTTGTGCTTGTTCTGAAACACCTGGTTCATGCATGCACATCTGTATAGGTAAACAATATATGCCATTTCACCTTACCTTTTTCTTCTTGGACACGTCAGTAGAGCTGCACTGCCAGCAAGTTTTATGTTGTGCTGACTGCTTTGCAACAGATCCAAATTCTTCAGCATGATGCTCTGGAAAGCCTAACCTGCACCAGGCCACTTCCACAGGACAATGCTCCTTCATTAGAGGTGTTCAAGACACGACTGGATGGAGCACTTAGTGCCACTAGTTGATTGGATAGGGCTGGGTGATAGGTCGGACTGGATGATCTTGGAGGTCTCTTCCAAACTGGCTGATTCTATTCTATTCTATTTTTTTTCTGAGCGTTGAAAACCAGCAGTGGCCTCAACTTTATCTGTAAAGCTCTAAGCAGCAGTGATATTCGTTATATCATTCTGACATGAAAAGAGGAAAAAAAAAAGTTAGCTGAGGTACTTAACCTCTGCTTTAAGGATGGAGGTCTTGGATAAGCCCAGTTGGACTGCCAGCTCATTTCAAGCTTGCTGCTAAATTTATATTGAGTGTTAATGACTTCCAGCTAATTCCAAATCGGAGTTAAGAGCTTACAACAGAAGCTGATTCCTGCCATCCCAGAGGAAAAGTGGGAGTGACATGATTATCTGAGGCTATTTGTTAGGTCAGAAAACCCACTTGGTGGATCAATACATCAAAGACGGATTGAAGCTGCTTTTGAAAGCAGGTGTGTGTGTTCTAGTACTAAACAGGTGGTTCATGTGAGGGTTACTATGGGCAGAATGAAATCGTCTGAACTACATCCTGTGATTTTACTATCACCATTCCTTCTTGTGAGCATTCACTAAAACACTCTTGCATGTGCTTGTGGAGCATGTGGGCATGCAGCAGTTCTGGGCCCCTCAGTTCAAGAGGGACATAGAACTGCTTGAGACAGTCCAGTGCAGAGCCACAAAGATGATGGTGAAGGGAATGGAACATCTCTATTATGAGGATAGCCTGAAGGATCTGAGTCTCTGCTGCTTGGAGAGGAGGAGACTGAGAGGTGACCTCATTCGTGTTTATAAAGATGTAAAGTGTGAGAGCCAAGAGGCTGGAGCCAGGCTCTGCTGGGTGATGCCCAATGACAGCACAAGGGGCAATGGGTGGAAGCTGAGGCATAGGAAGTTTCATGTAAACATCAGGAGGATTTTTTTTTTATCCTTGTGAGGGTGACAGAACACTGAAACAGGCTGCCCAGAGGATTTGTGGAGTCTCCCTCTCTGGAGACATTCAAGACATGCCTGGGCACATTCGCTATGACCTGGTCTAGGTGATCCTGCTCTGGCAAAGGTTTGGACTTGGTTGAGGTTTTGAGGTCCCTTCCAGCCCCTGACATTCTGTGATGCATGCAATATTTGCAGTGCAGTAATAATATATAAATGTATGAGTGTGTCTATAGGCAGAACACTGAAACACTGTCAGGAAACATCAGACAGCTTAGTGCCCGTTCTTAGGATGTCTTTTTGATTTCAGACAGCAAATGCATATCAGTGAATTATCAAAGAAGAAAAAATGATGGACAGGGGAAGAGGAAAACAAGTTTGCTCAGAAAAATTTATAGAAAGTGAAGCCAAACACCTCATCTTTCACAGAATCACAGAATGTCAGGGGCTAGAAGAGACCTTGAAAGCTCATCCAGTCCAACCCCCCTGCCAGAGCAGGGTCACTTAGACCAGATCACACAGGAATGCATCCAGGCAAGTCTTGAGTATCTCCAGAGAGGGAGACTCCACAACCCCCCTGGACAGCCTGACCAGTGCATGGCCTGGCACAAGGGCACTCCAGAGCCAACTGATTTTTAGAAGTCACATACAGGTCACCAGCAGATGTATCCAAAACCACTACACGACATGCTGCAAAAGCCACACACATCACCCCAAAGTTCCTTCACTAACTCATCAATCAATCAATCAATCAATCAATCATCTTCATTTAAAAGTGACATCTACAGAGCTATCAGTAGATCTGCCCTGGGACCTTTTAAAATGTCTGTGGCTTGTTGAGGTTTGTTTTTTTTTAAACTTATTGAAGTATGCCATTTTCTTTTTCACAAAAATAGTAGTAGTAAGAGCAGAGCAAAGAGGCTTCCTCTCTGACAGCACATCATAATTTACACAGGCTCGCAAGGCACTACGTGCTGTGATTTGCTGTACTGTACTGCAGTCCTCGGAGTGTTCCCTCAGCAGAATTACTGACTCAATAAAATCACATTTTTTCAGGCTCTCACCTCATTACACGCTTATGCATTACAGTGGAATAAGGCCAGGGCCTATTGTATGCAGTGTGAAACAAATAAACACAGAACAAATAGGCAGCACACACAAGCTTGCTTCTCACATCATCCATCTCCTAAGACTGAGTACATGTGTACATCTCCCTGTCCCAAGAAAACTGTGCAACAAAGCAGCTTGGCATACGAGGTAAAGCCAGTTCCTAAACCATGCCCATGAATATCAGCACCATGGCACCCTCCTCCATCACTATTTGTCCCTGCTCATCCCAGACAGCAAACTTTGAGCTAAATCCAAAGAATCATCCTTAGATAGCATTTTCCAGACATTTTCCAGTCCGTGACATCAGTTTCTAATAATATGCTTAGCATAACCTCAGTGGAAGGAAATCTGTGTTCCCAGTAAACCAGGTCACGTCCCAGAAATCTGTCTAAGCATTCAGAAAACAGCAAACTGGGAGGTGAAAACAGGGACACAGAAGGTGAAATCTTCTTTACAGTGAGGGTGCCAGAGCCCTGGAGCAGGCTGCCCAGAGAGGTTGTGGAGTCTCCTTCCCTGGAGACTTTCAAACCCCACCTGGATGCATTGACTGTGTGAACTACCCTAAGTGATCCTGCCTTGGCAGAATGGTTGGACTCAATGATCTCTGGAGGTCCCTTGCAACCTCTGAGGTTCTGTGATTCTGATTCTGTGAAAATTCAGTATGCCTTTAGACAGCTACAGGAGTGGCTCAAGATTGAAGTCAGGTACCAAATACTTAGCTTACACCAGGTAAACTGTGTGCATGATACCAAAATGAAGAATGCTTAAGCAGCAGCTGTTAGGAGGAGGTTTTAAGGAGCGCCAGACAGAAATCAAAGCTCTGTGTGTAGAAAGCAGCAGGCACCACACTGCTGTGAATTCTACGTAACTGCCTGTGAAAGACTGAAGAAGGGACCCTTCCTGTGACTATGCCACCACTCAGACAGAAGTGACAAATGTAACAAAGGGTGACAAATCCAGGTGAGGGGAACGAGCAGACAGGAGAGGAAGAGAGAGAAAGGAAAAAGGAAAGGCTGCAACCGAAGCTACTTAATTAAGAGAGGACAGGCTGAAGGTGACGGTGTGGTTCCAACTGAAAAGAGAGCAGCTATTAAACTATTTAGAGTTATGTAATAAACAGACATAAAGCTGTGGGCTTAAACTTCAACAGTGAAGATAAGTTACGCACTGGAGGAAAGCTAATAAAGTTCTCTGGCAGACCCAGGGAGAGCGTGGGCCTTCCATCACTAGACACCCTTAAGACAAATGTGTTAAGAGATGCAGGTGTACTTGATTCTCCTGCTGGGGCAGGAGAGATCTCAGGAGGCACTTTCCAGCCTTAAATTCAATTATCTTCTGATTCTACACAACTATTGCCATCGTAATATTACTCATCTCTTCAGAAATAAAACAGAGGGAGAAGAGGGGTGATGACTTCTTTAATAAGCTTCTTGTGATGGATCTGAAAGAAAGTCCCTGCTAGGGTCCTGGGTGCCTATTAAGGAAAGATCCAGAAGGATACAGCTCTAATTTTTCCCATTTTGTCTTCTCTTTTAACCTCACTACTCTTCTTCAGGTTTCATTCTCTTTGCACTGATCTTAGCACATCACATCTTCCACAGCAGTTTTCAGATACATCCCCTCAGCATACTCCAAGAGAGCCTCTGCATGATAAAGAAGTGCCAGGAATCTTTTTTATTCTTCTTTCTTTCTTTTTTTTCTTTTTTTTTAAATTTTATTTCAATGAACAAGATTTTGAGTTAATAATATGCTGAGGGAGCAGCTGCACTCAGCAAAACTCCAGCTATAAAAGCCTGAAGAGCTTGTGTTTCTTTCACATCACACTGCAAGCCAAGCCAGCTGAGTCTACATCTGCCTCAAATCACTGGCAGGTAAACTTTGTGTCTCGCTACAGGGATGTAGTCCCACTGGGTTATTTTATTTATCTGAGGCAGAGCAAACTGAAACATTTGGTTTAGCTTTAATTTGGGTCTCTCCCCAAAAGTTTAGCAGGTTTTTTTTTTTTTTTTTTTTTTTTTTTTTGCATTGTTTGGTTTTGATGGGTTTTATTGTTTTGTTGTTTGGGTTTTTTTTTTAAATGGTACACTTGCAGCAACAAACAAAAGCCATAAGCTTGACTCAGGATTACAACGGTCAGTTGTGCTCTAGGAGTTGCAAAGACTGTGACATATACACATATATACATATGTGTGTGTGTAGAACCATAGAATCAGTCAAGTTTAGAAGGGACCACAAGGATCATCTAGTTCCAGCCCCCTTGTTATGCCCAGGGACACCCTACCCTAGATCAGGCTGCCCACAGCCTCATCCAGCCTGCCCTTGAACACCTCCAGGGATGTGGCCCCAACCACCTCATGGGACAACCCATTCCAGGACCTCACCTCTCTCATGCTGAAGAACTTCCTCCTCACATCCAGTCTGAATCTCTCCACCTCCAGCTTTGCTCCATTTCCCCCTAGTCCTCTCCTGTTTTTCTGCTTATTTACAGTTTTGACATTACACCGTGCCCTTAGCTTTCTAGAGGACAGTACTATATTATGAAAGTCCCCAAGTCAATGTATTTAGCCAGAATGAGTGGAACAACATAGTGGGAAATAAACATCAGTAGGTACAATGATCAATTTTTAAAACTATCCGAAAACACTGATGTTAAATAGTTGATTATTCCTTGGTTACTTTGTCCAATTTTGGACTCCCCAGTTCAGGAGAGACAGGGACCTCCTGGAAACAGTCCAGCAGAGAGCCACAAGGATGACTGAGGGACTTGAGCATCTCCCCTGTGAAGACAGACCGAGAGCCCTGGGACTGTTTAGGCTGCAGAAGAGAAAACTGAGAGGAGATCTGATCAATGTGTACAAATATCTGAGGGGTGGGTGTTAAGTGGACGGGGCCATGCTCTTTTTTGGTGGTCAGCAGCAATAAGACAAGGAGCAACAGCTACAAACTGGAACAGAGAAAATTTCATCTCAACATGAGGAGAGACTTCTTCGCAGTGAGGGTGACAGAGCCCTGGAACAGGCTGCCCAGAGAGGTTGTGGAGTCTCCTTCTCTGGAGACTTTCCAAACCCACCTGGAGGCATTCCTGTGTGAACTACCCTGGGTGATCCTGCCTTGGCAGTGGGGGTTGGACTCAATGATTTCTAGAGGTCCCTTCCAAACTCTAAGCTTCTCTGATTCTGTGATGACTGAGGGGGAATTATTTGAGAAAAAAGTTTTAAATTAATTTATTTTCAGTATGTGAATGCATGCCAGAAATCAGTGCCCAAAAACCAGTGGAACGATGCAAATAAAACATTTGCACATGTAAAGCAAATCCGTTTTGCTTGTGTTTATACACAAGGCACATAAACAATCAACAAGTGTATGCCAAGGCAGGCCCACAATATCCACTCAAGACTTGAGATCTCAGTGAAAATGCAAATCAGAATTAATGTCATCAGGTGTAGGCGCTGACCTAACTAAATCAAAAATACAACTTGACACACTATCAAGAGCAAAAGAGAGCAGCGGAGAAAGAATTTTCTACTCATTTTAAAGCTTAAGTATAGTCTCAGTTTTCAAAATAAACGTGTACACAACATGCAATTTGGCAGCAAGGAGCATAACATTTGCATGTGCCAAGAGATCTTTCATTGTCACGGATTCACAGAAATGCCAAGGGCTCATCCAGTCCTTTGCTTAGCTCAGAAGCAGTGTGAGGAGTCTCTAGGTCAGCATTCACACACATCTGCTGATCAATCATAGACTCAGTCAGGGCTAGAAGAGACCTCTATTACTCAATGTAGAATCATAGAATAGAATCATAGAATCAGTCAGGGTTAGAAGGGACCAACAAGGATCATCGAGTTCCAACCCCCCTGCCATGGTCAGGAAGACCCTACCCTAGATCAGGCTGGACACAGCCTCATCCAGCCTGGCCTTATCAATCTCCAGTAGATGGAATACTACATTTGTGATAACAGCTTGTTCAAATGCATAATCATTTTCATAATTCTTCAAACTACTGCTTTTCCTGCAGCCCAAGTAAACTCCTAATTGTTCTATTTCACATGGACACAGAGCCCTTCAATCTTTCATTGCTGATTGCAGAATGTTTGCAAACGTTCTCAAGTCTACTTCCAAATTTAAATGTACTCTTCTCCTAGCTATAAGTCTTATACACGTGAGTATATTCCATAATTCATCCTCCAAGCTACAATCAGAGTGATTAAATTGCACTGAGACTGGGAAAGTATTTACCAAAGCCTTTTTGACTTTCATATCGATGTGGCCTTAAACTTACTGGAACCAGATTTCAGCTCCACTAAAGCCAATGTCGACAGCCCTCTGTGTCATCTTCCTCCTCTCTTTTTGAAAATACGTTGCAGGACTGCTAGAAGTGTTTGTAAAATGAAGACAAATCATATTTCCTGCCTGTCTCCAGACCCTTGGTTTGTTTTGTTTTTGCGTTGGTAGATTTAAATCCAACCAGGTGGAAGCTTCCTCGAATCACCTTACTGTCATTAATAGCATGTGGGATGGCCTCTAGTCCCAGAGAGAGGTTTCTGAAGATAACCTCTCTCTGTGCACTGTAAATCATCACAGGTGATTTTCAGCTTCCTCAAAAAGTACACCTGAATTAGCTTTTTTCTAACCTGAAATTTGGATTCCTCCCTGGGGTTGTTCAGTCTGGAGAAGAACAGGCTCAACAGAGACCTAAAGCATCCTTGCAGTACCTGAAGTGGGCTAGAAGAAGGCTGCAGAGGGACTGCTTACAAAGGCCTGCAGTGATAGGACAAGGGACAATGATTTGCAATTAGAAAAGAGTAGATTTCGTCTGGCTGTTAGGAGCAAGCTCTTTATGGTGGTGGTGGTGGAATGCTGAAACAGGCTGCCAAGGAAGGTAATAGAGGCCCCATCGCTGGCAATATCCAAAGTCAGGCTCAACAAGGCTCTCAGCAGCCTGATCTAGTGGAGAATGTCCCTGCTCACTGCATCAAGGCTGGAGAGTGGATGACCTTTGGAGGTCCCTTCCAACCCAAACCATTCTATGACTCTACTCCTCAATAATATTACTGCACTAATCATAAAGTCAGGGACTTGAGGTTGTTCAGCATGGACAGGCTGCCCTGAAGGCTCAGGGCAAACATCATTGCTCTCTACAACTACCTGAAAGGAGGTCATAGGCCAGTAGGGTTGGGCTCTTCTGCCAGGCACCCAGTGACATAACAAGAAGACACAGTCTCAAATTGAGCCAGGGCAGGTTTAGGCTAGATCTTAGGAAGAAGTTCTACACGGAAAGAGTGATTGGCATTGGAATGGGCTGCCCAGGGAGGTGGGGGAGTCCCCATCCCTGGAGGTGTTTAAAAGGAGGCTGGATGAAGCACTTGGTGCTATGGTTTAGTTAATTAGAAGGTGTTGGGTGATAGGCTGGATGCAGTAATCTCAAAGTTCTTTTCCAGCCTGGTAAATTCTGTGATTCTGTGAATAATATTTTTGGTTATAATATCAAGAAAAATATCTTATTGCTCTACTCTGTATGCCACATTACCTTCTTCAGCAAGTACCTGCAACAAATATTAGACCTGTCCTTTTTTTGTTTTCCTTGCTCCTATACTTACAGATCCATTGCTTACTACATTTCGTATATGATTTCCTGATTAATAGACTTCTCATGCTAGGATCTCTGATTTTGTTCCTGGAAGTTTGTGCAGTCTCTGCTTATACTTCTTCCTGCTTCCACTTGGATTACCTGATTTATAGGACAGCCATTTGTTCCTCCTGTCATTTGTGCAAGTCAGGTTTGTTTGCCAGAATGTTCTTTTTTCCCTTTTAACTTACATTCCTTTCACAGATCCTAACCTAGTAAGTCTGATTTTGCTAAAACAATTTTTCTTCAATCCCTTATAACTATCTGGTTCTAATGATTTGTACTTTTTCTTGCTGTGGATAAATAGTTGTTAGGGACGGGGCTGGGAAATCATAGAAGGGTTTAGGTTGGAAGGGACCTGAAAGATCATCCAGTTCCAACCCCCCTGTGCCATAGGCAGGGACACCTCCCACTAGATCAGGTCGCTCAAGGCCTCATCCAACCTGGCCTTCAACACCTCCAGGGAGGGAGCAACCACATCCTCCCTGGGCAACCTGTGCCAGTGTCTCACCACCCTCACTGCAAAAAACTTCCTTCTAACATCCACTTTCAGTCTCCCCTCTGCTAGTTTAAACCCATTCCTCTTCATCCTGTCATTACAGGACCTTGTCAATAGTCCCTCCCCAGCACTCTTGTTGGCACTCTTCAGACACTGGAAGGCTGAAATCCCTGTTTTCATTTTGTAAATACGTTTCCAATGCCATACCTTGTTTTCTTTATTATAAAATGGTAAAATGTATCTTACTGCCTGGTCTCTTGAAATTGTAAAACTCTGTTTTCATGTTGTAACTCACTTGTGTTGACAAAGATACCAAACATAAACCAGCAAAGCTTAAGGATGGGTAAGAGGCAGTTCTTAGAGACTGTAGTGGGTTTAGCAGTTACCTGCCCCCTCCCCACATTTTGTAAACCCCGGCTAGAACTCAGGACACTGAGGACACTCAAACCAACACAGAGACACAAAAGGAGAAAGGGCAGAGTAGAAAAATCCTTCCCTGACTGCCACAAGTGGATTCACAGTGTGAATTGCAGAGCATTTGCTATTGTTTGCTGCTCAACTTTCAAAACTGCTCTTTTAATACCTTCAAATTGACTGCACAAAAGGTTCACAGTAGTTATTTGCTTCCATGTACTGAAAAAAAAAAGTACAACAACTGCCCAGATGGGCAGCTTCACGTGCTTCCCATTAACTCTTTTTTTTTTCAAATACACCTTCTTTGCTCGAGCTGGTTTCTGCTGGTTTGGTTTTTACGACATGATGGTTTATAAAATTTCTGTCAAACTGTGTTACTGTTTGATCATTATAAGAACAATCAGAGTAAGTGTTGCCAGTTCGAGTTTCCCAGCCCAGCCAAGTCACAGCGTACATATGGTACAAGATGTAAAGCAACTCAAAGGCTGATTAGCGTGCAAAGTGCAGCGCAGTGGTCTTTACTATCCATCATTAATGTCACAGTGGATTTTAAGAAGCAAGAGGCTTTCCCCCATAGCCAAAGCAGTCTCCTACATAACCACAGGAAAGAAAAGCCAACCAGAAATTATGCAACATGTGTGAGCGCGGTCTTCAGCCATAACCTCCTGTTCAGAAACTGAAAGATTGTTCCTATCACATTTTCCTGCTAACTCCTCCAAAAGGTTCAGGAAACATATGTCAGAACAGCTTTCCTGAAGATGGAGCAATCAACATTTCCATGCATTTCCTGGAAAAGCTTCACTCTGTGAAAACACTGCAGAGTCTGCCCCAGAACATCTCAGGCCCTATTCAAAGTTCATGACACCATCTTTGAAGTTCCTTCTATAAATGAACATAGATGCTGGGGAAAACTTCAGGGCACAAGCAAATAAGGCTAGAAAACCAATTGCCTGAAGGTCCTGGAGACTTTCTGGTTCTCTTTTGGCTTCTGAGTTTTACAGACAGGGTGGTGAAACACTGGCACAGGTGGCCCAAGGAGGTTGTGGATGCTCTGTCCCTGGAGGTGTTCAAGGCCATGTTGGATGAGGCCTTGAATGACCTGTTCTAGTGGGAGGTGTCCCTGCCTATGGTGGTGGTTTGGAACTGGATGATTTTTGAGGCCACTTCCAACCTAAACCATTCTGTGTTCAGGGGTTCTTTCTGATTATGCTTTGCCTTTTTTTAAATCAGTAAAATCCCAATTCATACTCATTTCAACATATTAAGGTATAGAATCAGTCAGGGTTGGAAGGGACCACAAGGACCATCTAGTTCCAAACCCCCCTGCCATGCCCAGGGACACCCTACCCTAGATCAGGCTGCCCACAGCCTCTGCCAGCCTGGCTGCAAACACCTCCACGAATGTGGCCCCAACCACCCTCCCTGGGCAACCCATTCCAGGCTCTCACCACTCTCATGCTCAACAACTTCCTCCTCACATCCAATCTGAATTTCCCCACCTCCAGCTTTGCTCCATTACCCTTAGTCCTGTCACTACCCAATAGCCTAAAAAGCCTTTATCGTAGGCCCCCTTCAGATACTGCAAGGCCAAAATAAGACTAATCTTATTTGATGCCCACCCAGGAAATACAGTGTGTGCTCAGCCTCTTCTCCATGCACAGATATCAATGGAGCCCACGTGCCCAGTGGCCTAAAAGGCATCTCTGCAGCAGCACCTTTCAGAAGGTGGATGCCCCACAAAATTGCTCACAGAAGGACCAGTTTCAAATGTTATTCTCTCTAGGCAAAAATCTCACTTCAAGCAGCCAACACATTCGCCTGCTTGACAGGAGTGAGCAACAATTTACAGTGTGTTGCCTGCTTCATTGGTTAATACAAGAAACTGATATTTATGCGTGTCAGAATCCATACAGAGCCGTGTCACCAGAGGAACTGTTTGGGGAGCACTTTAGCAAGCACAGCTCTACCACAGCCTTCAAAAAGTGTGCATGTAACACTGTTCCTTCAGGCAGTCTGGCTCTCTGAAATTGTTTAGGACACACTCAAGAGCACTCATGGCTTTTGGGAGGAGGTGGAAGAAGGCAGAGTTCAGAGGCAGGCAAATTAGTAAAGAAAGCTCTCAAATTCCCTCTCCCTCAGATGATGTTCTCGAAGTGCTTGATGAATCATAATTAAATATATGTGATTAACAGAAGGCGAATCCAAATATATGGAGACCAAATGAATATAGTGGCTTGTAGCCACGTCATTTGGTGTTACAAGCCAGTCAGACCTCCCAAGTTAAGCAGTGCTGAGCCAAGCCTGAATTTAAATAGGAGATCCTCCAAGGAAAACTGAGTGCATGTGCTGAAGGAAATAGTACTGGTAGTCCTTGTCTGTCTGAGTTACTACTGAACCAAGGCTCTTGCATGACACCAACAGCACGGGACTGAGGCTGTAGAAGAAACTCAAATCTGAATCCTAGCTGCTAGTGCCCACTAAAAACCCTTCAGCAGTTTTTGGAAAAGTAATGATCACAGAATCACAGAACATTAGAGGTTGGAAGGGACCTCCAGAGATCATCGAGTCCAACCTCCCGGCCAAAGCAGAATCACTTTATATTAGTCTGCACAGGAAGGCAATGAGGTGGGTTCTGAAAGTCTCCAGAGAAGGAGACTCCACAACCCACCCAGGGCAGTCCGTTCCAGGGCTCTATCACCCTCACTGTAAAGAAGTTTCTCCTCATGTTGAGGTGAAACCCTCGGTGTTCCACTTTGTATCCATTGGTCCTTGTCTTATTACTGTGCACTGCCAGAAAGAGCTTGGCCCCATCTACTTGACATTGACCCCTCAGATATTTATACTGATGTTCCAGTTGGTATCCATTGCTTCTAGTCTTATTACCGGGCACCACCAAAAAGAGCTTGGCCCCATCCACTTGACAACCACCCCTCAGAGATTTATATTGATGTTCCAGTTGGTATCCATTGCTTCTTGTCTTATTACTGGGCATCACCAAAAAAGAGCTTGGCCCCATCCACTTGACACCCACCCCTCAGATATTTATAGACATTGATGTTCATGTGGCTAAATTTCATACTAGATAATTATAACACAACCCTGATTTATTGACAGCCATTTGTTCCTCCTGTCATTTGTGCAAGTCAGGTTTGTTTGCCAGACAACTTAATTAATTTTCAACTTACTTTCCTTTCACAGATCCTAACCTAGCAACTCTGATTTTGATAAAACAGTGTTTCTTAAATCCCTTATAGCTACCTGGTTCCGATGATTTATAATTTTTCTTGCTTTGGATAGATAGTTGGTAGGGATGGGGCTGGGAAATCATAGAATGGTTTAGGTTGGAAGGGACCTCAAAGCTTAGCCAGTTCCAACTTCCCTGTGCCATAGGCAGGGTCACCTCCCACTAGAACAGGTCGCTCAAGGCCTCATCTAACCTGGCCTTGAACACCTCCAGGGAGGGAGCAACCACAACCTCCCTGGGCAACCTGTGCCAGTGTCTCACCACCCTCACTGCAAACAACTTCCTCATAACATCCAGTTTCAATCACTCCTCTGCCAGTTTAAACCCATTACTCCTCATCCTGTCATTACAAGACCTTGTCAATAGTCTCTCTCCAGCACTCTTGTTGGCACCCTTCAGAAACTGGAAGTCCACTCCAAGGTCTCCTCGAAGCCTTCTCTTCTCTGGGCTGAAGAGCCCCAACTCTTCATTTCTTTAGGCCTCATTTTACACCTCTGATTCATTTTCTACTCACAAACAGTGCACTGAGCTAATCTATTCATTGTCCTCTGTCTTTGCACTGGGCAAAGCTATCTAAGTAACTTGAGATTTTTTAACTCACAGAATAACTTAGACTGGAAGTGACCTCAAGAATCCCTGGTAGTCCAATCACCTAGTCAAATAGAGATCGCTTAGAAGTCAGATCCAGGTGTCCAGAGCCCCATTTTAATTTACAGGCACAAACCAGACTGAATTTGACATGTTATGTGACAAGGAAGAACAGCTAGGGAGAAAATGTTATTTACTTGTTTTGAAAAAGTCCTGTGCTGCACCATTCTGCAAAACACTATTGAAATTCTTGTCCCATTTTGTTCACACATGCAAAGTTAGTGTAATGATAATTACACTCAGAAGCTCAGAATGTTTTCTGGGATGGATTTCTAAAATATACAATGAAGTTACAGAGAGAGAGAAGAAGAAAACATAGAAAACAGCTAAAACCCTGTAGCATAGTGATTATGTCAGGAAGAGCAAATAAGTTTCCTGTCACTCTTTTAAAGCTTGTAGGTAATTTTTATCTAAGTAAATTCTTATTTCTGATGCAAAGTGTAGTGCACATAACCTGTAACTTTTATTAGATAAGTAGGTGCTCCTACTAATGGAAGGCAGTGAGCAGCATCTCAGGAAAAACAAAACAAAAACAAGAAAAATAAAAAACAAAACAACAACAACAAAAAAGAAAAATAAAAGAGAAAATTAAAAAAAAAAAAAGGAGATGTATGGAGAGAAAAAGGAGAAAGAATATTTGGAGTTGAGACTAAATACCATCGAGATTACTTACTTTCACTATGTGTCCTTTATATATAAACTGCAATGCATGGAATACTCATTTGCTCATCCTTTATTAGTCCTAAAAGTGTGCTCCTCGCTGAAAAAGCACAGAGGCAGTCTGGACTGTAAGGTCTATCAGCCAGACTTGGAGGAGCCAGGATGCGCCAGGAGTCTTTGGGATGGGATCGCTCAGACTGGTTTTGTTCATGGTTGCTTGCCTTTGCTACTTAACCTTTCTTCAGACTGCTGTTACTGGGGGACAAAAGGAACTTTTTAGGAGCACTAAGAGTGAGGAAAGGATGATTCCTTTGGCTATGACTAATGTATGGTGAGTAATAGCCAGCCAGATGCATTTCCTGACTTCATACTAGGGAAGTAAGTACAGTGCTTCATTTCCCTGACCTCCCTGGTCTGGCTGCCATGGAAGGAAGCTGGAGAAATGCAGGCCAGAAGGACTGTGGATGATGTGAGACAAAGACAGGAGGGCATGCAACAAACAAGACTGGCCTATACAGAGTTTGAGAGGAGTAGGATTCTGGTAGCCATACCAATCCAGTGGCCTAGGAAGGAAAGTGACTTGAAATGAGTAAAAATAAGATATAATTTGGATGTGGCACAGCTCACACAAGTAGTCAGGCACTTCCCACTAACACACAACATGTAGCAGCAGCAACAGCATGCTTTAATCCAAACTGACTGAAGCAAATATATCTGATTCTTTCTGTGCTTCCTCACATCTATGCAATCAGATCTCCGCTTCAACTCACCAAGCCCCTGACGTGCTCTTTGAATGAGCTCAGCAAAGCTTTGGGGCACACCTTCCTGACAGCAGCTCCAGTCGATGGTCCCACCTATGAAAAAAGTGATGACTGCCAATGTTTACTGCTTCTTACCTTCTGTGCCATTTGGATCTGGGCCTGTTCTCTGCCTTTGGTCTCCAATTCAAAGAGGTAACCTGCAATTCATCAGCTCTGGGGAAAATATGTGTGATCTCACGGATCCTGGACGCCGTAAAATATTGGGGGTTTGGTGAAGAGACAGGAGGTCTGTAGACCATTAAACTAGTAAAACTTGCAGTTTTTCCAGGGGGTTGCCAAGCAAGTCTTGAATGCCTCACATCTTCCACAATCTGTTTGATATATCAGGAGGGAGATGCAGTAAACTATCCATGAGGGTAGCTAGCCCAGATCATAGCATCAAACGCATGACATTTATGCACTATAAACCTACTTCAAATTCCATGCTACGACAAGCATTGTAACATTAGAGAGGGCAAAGTTGGAGCATACTGATTGTGACCATGTGTAGAATAAGGATAATTTATTTTTAGCACTGTGTTTCTGTTCTAATGCATTTCTACCACCCAACGCACACACATGTGGATGTCTAAAGCATTATCTAATATTTTAAATAGCTGCCATAAGCAAGAGCCAGAAAAAAGGAGAGATGTATGTTTGGTTTACATCATGTCAGGAGCATAAAATGTATCAGGATGGGGGAAAAAAATTGTATTCCTTTCATGGATTCTTTGGATCAGGTTCTCTTCTCCACCCCAAGGTGACATTCCAAAACTCATTCCAGGATAATGGCAAGGGGGTTGGAACTTGCTGTCCCTTCCAACCCTGACTGATTCTATGATAAGAATGGGACATCAACACTTCTGTCTCAATTTTCCAGAAATTGGCAGCCTTCACAAAGACACAATCAAATCTGTGGCTGTACCTTTAGAGGGCTCCTGCTCTCACCACCGTGGCACTGAATACACTGCAGAAAAACGTTGAAGTTGCAAGAGGATGGCAACGAGAGGGGGGAAAGACAATTTTACCTCTACACCTAAATTTGGTGACAGACATGTATTACTTTACAGCTCTTCAGCAATACAAAGGCCTTATGCAAGGGTTGAGCACTATACTTGTGAAAAGAACTGAAAAACAGAAGTAGGGCATTCATCTGCAAATTCCTGCACTTGATAGTACTGCTCAAATCTTTGCAAATTCCACTAAGAGACCTTCTGGGAGAGGAAAATCCACAGTCACCTTCTCCTCAAACACTTCTATCAGAGGCTCAGTCCTTCTCATCCATCATCTACAGCTCTAAATAAAATCACTGTCAAGACAAAATGATAAGCCCCTTGTCAAGAGCAGCAGGCTTTAATGTGAAGTGACTCTGTCTTGTTCTGTTTCTTGAATCTATATGCAATTATATCTTCTTTTCAACTTACTGAGACCTTGGAGACCTTGTAATTTGGATGAGCTCAGCAAACCTTTCAGAGGATCACAGAATTAACCAGGCTGGAAAAGAGCTTTGAGATCATCAAGTCCAATCTATCACCTAGTACCTTTTAATTAACTAAACAATGGCACTAAGTGCCTCATGCAGTCACCTTTCAGACACCACCAGGGTCGGTGGCCCCACCACCTCCTTTGAACCACACCTTCGTGACAGCAGCTACAGCAGACTCCTACACCTATGAGAACGTGGTGAGTGACAACTATATACTGCCTGAAATGTAACTGTTGCTTGTACTTTCTCTTTCGGATCCCCCAAAGAGTTATTTAAACAAAAACAAAAGCCTGACAAGAAAAGCTGATCACAACAGGTGACTGTAACAGAACAAGGGGACACAGTCTCAAGTTGTTTCAGGGGAGGTGTAGGCTGGATATTAGGAAGAAGTTCTTGACAGAGAGTGATTGGCATTGGAATGGGCTGCCCAGGGAGGAGGTGGAGTTGCCATCCTTAGAGGCGTTCAAGCAAAGCCTGGATGGGGCACTTAGTGCCATTGGATAGGGCTGGGTGATAGGTTGGACTGGATGATCTTGGGAGATCTCCTCCAACCTGGCTTAGTCTATTCTAACAGTAAGATTGATCTGGAACTCCTTGGAGAATTTGTCACTAGTCCAACTCAGACTTGGTTCATATTGCAGTAGCTACCTACCTTGTCAAAGTCTTGTTTCAAATACCTTCTCTTTTATCCATCATTTGGGCTACTGATTGTGCTACAACAGTGCTTCTTTCACCTCCTGTGGAAAACTGCAAAGGTCTCCACGACATTCCTGGAAGGAAAAAAACAAAATTCTTCAGCACAAGCTCCACCTTTTTGTTGTTGGTGGTTGGTTTATACTTTTTTATCCTCTACCCAGAATTTTTATTGTCAGGCCAGCCCTGGAATGCAACATCTATGCAATATCAGCCCCAGCCATATTGAAAATCTGCACAAGGAGGACTGTTAACAAGGTGGAAGGAGAGACGATTTTGGCCAGTAGTATATTCATCAACATGCTGAACTTCTACCCTAACAAAATGCCATGGGATGTTTAATCATGAGGCGGAGCAAAGATGTTTGCATGTTAGCCAGTTTCCTTACCTTTTGAAAGAGAAAGGGCAGAAGCAGTACTGCCAAAAACTGATCCTTGGGTCCAGATATTGTACATCTTCTGAAGTTGATGATTGGGTCTCTGTATTATTCCCTCCAGGTTTAGATTTTTTGAAGGCCATCATGTTTTCTGCCAGCTAGTAATGTCAAAAACAAGAGTGCTGTTAGTGTTTAACAGGTATTAACTGCTTATTTCACAGAGCAGGTTTTGTTCCAGATGGGGACTGAAATTGATTAGTGTTAATGATTTAACTTGTTGACAAATAAACATTTGAGGGGTAAAAAAAAATCAATAGATCTAGTAATATAATCCTGGCATGCCACAGCATGCCTTTTGCTTCGCCTCAAATTTACATTCAGCTATTTATTACATCACCCTTTGCCAGATTTGGGCAGTAAACTGCTTTCATATTCAGAAGAATGTTTCCATTTAAAATTTACATTTAAAAATTGCAATAGGCTGCTGGATCTGATTCTTCTTCAGGAAACTATTGCATTACATTAGCTAGACTGCTGGAGCAATGGTGCATTCTGCTTCCTGTATCTGTTTCAATGAGCTGGGAGCATCACTCACCCATTTCATCATGGGATGGTACAGCTAAAATTAGCATTAAGAGAAGTGTTGCCAGCAAGGCAAGGGAGGGGATTCTGTCCCTTTACTCTGCTCTCCTCAGACCCCACCTGGAGCACTGTGTGCAGTTCTGGAGCCCCCAGCACAAAAAGGACATGGAACTGCTGGAGAGAGTCCAGAGGAGGGCCACGAAGATGATCAGAGGGCTGCAGCACCTCTGCTATGAGGACTGTCTGAGAGAGTTTAGGCTTTTCAGCCTGGAGAAGAGAAGGCTTCCAGGACACCTTTTCCTTCCAATATCTGAAGGGGGCCTACAGGAGGGCTGGGGAGGGACTATTCACAAGGTCTTGTAATGACAGAACGAGGGGGAATGGGTTTAAACTGGTGAGGGGAGATTTAAATGAGATGTTAGGAGGAAGTTCTTTACAGTGAGGGTGGTGAGACACTGGAATGGGTTGCGTGGGGAGGTTGTGGCTGCTCCCTCCCTGGAGGTGTTCAAGGCCAGGCTGGATGAGGCCTTGAGTGACCTGTTCTAGTGGGAGGTGTCCCTGCCTGTGGCACAGGGTGGTTGGAACTGGATGAGCTTTCAAGTTCCTTCCAACCTAAACCATTCTACGATTCTGTAATTCCAAGTGTCACAAACCACAGCTCTGAACCAGATTGGTTGGCTGTTATTTATTTAAATACTGCAGGCATCCTGAGCACAACCAATTTCTTACCTGCAGTCATGATAGAGCATTGACAGTTTGGAAGACTAACTCTTTTGCTGTCCAGCATAACGCTGAAATATAATTTATGGTGGTTATTTGGAGGACTATATCGAGTACATTAAAGCCATATGGCGCTGTGGTTTCATCCCCAAGAGATGCCTCATCAGCTAAGAGAAGCATTAAGATCAATATGTATATTACTCATTTTTAATAGAGTGTACTAAGCTGCAGAAGATTACTGTTCCTGCCAGTTACTTGAAAATATGAGGTGCAACAATTATTTTAAGATTGTTGGAGAGCTACACTATTCTCAAGATATAGAAAATACGCTTTTGTTTTCTTATGTTTAGGTCCTGAAACCTCCTCTAGCAGCTGAAACCCCTCAGAAAATAGTATGCCTGACTAGACAATGTAAGACCTATAAAAGGTAAAACCCTGTCTGAGTTGTAACACTCCAACGACTCGCTAAATATGGCTCCTCAGAAGGAAAAAAAGAAAAGATGACAACACTTTGTCATTTCTCTTGGCAAGAGGACACAGTATCTACCACAACTATGCCTATTGCTCTACTAAAAATAAAAAGTGGTAAGCACTAGGATTGCTGCAGCCTTGGCAATACAGAGAAGGTTGGGTTTGTTAAAAGATTCGTGTCATGTGCGCTCATTCCTCAGTACACTGAGAAAAAAAAAACACCACATAATTACCAAGCATTGCATTAACCTCTGACCTGGAAGAAACGTTTGCAGCTGCAGATGGAGTAAAACTGTGCTGCCTACCTAACGATGCAGAGCCACAGGCTTGAAAGATAAAAATAATAATTAAAAGAAAAAAAATAAAAAGCTAAACCACAAAGTAAAATCTCAGTTGAAATTTCATGACAGGAGGAAAGTGAAGGGGAGCAATTCAGGAAGAGCAAAACTGCAAATACTAAAAAATTGGGTAGGGAAAAAAAAAAAATTAACAAGGCCACAAGAGGGACTATGGGCAAGGAGAGAGAGAAGTAAGGAATGGGAAGGTCTGTGCATTAGAGATGAACTCATGAAGGTAAGCCTGCAGAGAATATAAACTGTCAGTGTGCCCTTCCTCCTTCTGGACCTAAGGTTGATCTATTGGCATTGTATGCTAAGTCATGACTGATAATTTGTCTTTCAGTCTGCACCCATATCCTGTGCTTGGCCTCACACACTCATTTATCTGAAGCTGGTGCTAAGGTCCACCACAAATACACACCACAGATGCCCATCTGGATGCATTCCTGTGTGACCTGAGATAGATTGGATGGTCCTGCTGTGGCAGAGGGCGTGGACTTGATGATCTCTTTGAGTCCCTTCCAACCCCTGACATCCTGTGAGCCTGTGACAGGACTGCCAGATTAGAAACACCACTGGCTCTTATGAGGATGGCTGCAGCTTTTTTGAAGGATTTCTTTTACAGAGAAAAACATTCTCCAAAAACATCCTCCTTAGATGTACCAGAAACTCGCTCAACAACTGCAAAACCACTCTTAGAGACGGTGCGAGCTAAAGTTAAGCAGAGTTTCTAAGCATGCACAGATTTTTTCCAACCAATTTACGTGCTCTCCCACAATCCTCAGCTTTATTTATTTCCAAACCTCCTCTCCCATCTGTTCCCTTCTGCATGATCTATATATTATCTTACGCTATTTATCTCTAACAGATTTTTGCTTCCTCTCCCTGCTCCAGTGAGATTAATGATGCCAATAATCGCTGTGTATTTCTGTCTCTTTGTTTTCCTCATCACACATCTTGCATTCATACAGACACGTTCAAACGCTTCCAACTCCCTCTGACCCTTCCACAACAGTCTCACAAATGTTTCTTAATATTTCTTCTTCCTTTAGACCCAGACTGATAGCCTGGTGCTGCATCCCACTTCTTCCAATCCTGTCATGCTCTGTCTACCTTCTTTTAGCTTCCTTCCTTCCTTCTTTCTGCCCTTTCTGACTTTTATTTGGCTTTGTTCTTTATTCACAGAATCAGCCAGGGTTGGAAGGGACCACAAGGATCAGCCAGTTCCAAGCCCCCTGCCATGATTCTGTCAAACTGCAATGCAAGCAGGGAACTTAGTGGTGTTATGTGTAATGGATCTGTAAGGAAACATATAAGTGCATTAAATTCATAGAATTAGTCAGGGTTGGAAGGGACCACAAGGATCATCAAGTGCCAAGCCCCCTGCTATGGGCAGGGACACTCTACCCTAGATGAGGCTGCCCACAGCCTCATCCAGCCTGCCCTTAAACACCTCCAGGGATGTGGCCCCCAACCACCTCCCTGGGCAACCCATTCCAGGCTCTCACCACTTCCATGGTGAAGAACTTCCTCCTCACATCCAGTCTGACATCCAGTCAACTTTTATTGTTGTACCTAAGCTAGAGGTTCTTTATCAAGACCAACCTCCTGAGAGAGTTTAATGCTGTAGTGCTTTTTTTTTTCCCCTCACAATGCTGAATGCCCTCAAAACTATTCATTCAATATGTCTAAACCACTGCTACATTAAATGCTTCTGTACACCGTTTTGAAACACACTGAGGTTTTCTTCTGTCTCATGCCCACGGTCCCAAATTTTGCTTGTGACACTACAAATGGTAGTGCTTCTATTATCCTTTTAATTCTCAAGTACTGATGTATTTTCATTTGGAAGTCCAGTAATGTTCTTTTCAATGATGGAGCATACTTTCTTCCTTTGGGAGATAAACCAGTCAAATTGTAGCAAACTGGTTCAAAATAAGAAATCATAATAAAGCAAATGTAAAAGGGTGGTGCTCTTAATTAGCTCCACCACAAAGGCATAGTGGAGTTAACAGCAGTAGTACAGAGAAGGGCTACTGAAGTGAAGGACCCGTTGCTTTACAGGAGACTGAAACAGCTGTCTCAGCTTGAAGCAGCCAGGCAGCAAGCACACACACCCCACACACTGATGAGGCTTTTCGTAGGAGCATAGAATCAACCAGGTTGAAAGAGACATCCAAAATCATCCAGGCCAACCTATCATTCAGCCATATCCAGTCAACTAGACCATGGCACTAAGTGCCTCATCCAGGCTTTGCTTGAACACCTCCAGTGATGGTTACTCCACCATCTCCCTGGGCAGCCCAATCACTCTCTCTGTGAAGAGCTTCTTCCTAATATCCGGCCTATATCTCCCCTGACACAACTTGAGACTGTGACCCCTTGTTCTGTCGCTGGGCACCTGGGAGAAGAGACCAACTCCCTCTGGCTACAACCTCCTTTCAGGTAGTTGTAGACAGCAATGAGGTCTGCCCTGAGCCTCCTCTTCTCCAGGCTGCACACCCCCAGCTCCCTCAGCCTCTCCTTACAGGGCTGTGCTCCAGGCACCTCACCAGCCTTGCTGCCCTTCTCTGGACACATTCCAGTACCTCAACATCTCTCTTGAATTGAGTGGCCCAGAACTGGACACAGTACTCAAGGTGTGACCTCACCAGTGCTGATTACAGGGGCAGAATAGCCTCCTTTGTCCTGCTGGCCAAACTGTTCCTGACCCAAGCCAGGATGCCATTGGTTCTCCTGGCCCCCTGGCCACACTGCTGGCTCATATTCAGCTCCTGTCTACCAGCACCCCCAGGGTCACTCTCTGCCTGGCTGCTCTCCAGCCACTCTGTCCCCAGCCTGTAGTGTTGCCTGGGGTTATTGTAGCCAAAGTGTAGAATCCTGCAGTTTTGTTGCAAGGAGAAAAATTCCACAGGCTGCAGTTAGCAGGAGGCATTGAGAAATCAGACTACATTACTAGGTATGGCCACACCACTGAAGCAGCCCTCCTAATCAAGAGCCAGTCCTTTCACTGCTATTAACCAGCACATACTACTAGCATGGTCTAATTTCACCAACATGAGCCAATCTGTGTCTTGGCTCCTGAACGCCGCCGAACATTATTTTACCTCAGTTACACTTGCACAAACCTGGAGTAAATTCAGGCAAGAAAGTGGAGACGTTTCTGATTCCAAGCCATATAACTGGGGTGAGATCTGACCACCCAATATGCCTGTAGAGAAGCTTTTATGCCCACCTAGGCATGACTTGCATGCATTTGGGCAGCCAGCTTGCACCTGGGCAGGTCTACAGTTACTATCACTTCCTTTTTTACTCCTGTCAAATCTTCCTCCCCTCAATAAAGCCACTTTGCCTTGTTTTGATGGATGGCAAAGGGCAGGTTAAACTCTTGCTCCAATTTTGTACATAGTTGTTGAACACCAAGAAAGGAGAGCGTCCAAAAAGAGTTCTGCAGATCATTCTGCAGATCATTAACCGGTAACCTAATCTGCCCTCCTCTAGGTGTCACATCCAAGAAAAGACCACAAAATTAGGAGCGTAGAGCTCTGACCAGAGGAGTAGTTGGTGCTCCTCTGCTTGCCCTCTGTGCAAGCACTGTAGGAAAGCAGCCAAGCAGGAATCAGCCTTTTACACAGAACCTGATAGCAAATCCAAACAGCCACTCAGCGTCACGCACTCTGATGTGGTCCGGTAATTTATATATTACGATAATCTGGTTTTCATCTAACCTACTCATTCAACCCTTCTCTCATTTTCACTAATTGGCTATCTGACTCCCCCCACCCATGTTGAGGAACATGCAGCACCGCTCTGCTGCGAGGCTGTCGTTAACCTAGACAAAATGTCAGGAGGAAAGAACAAAGAGAACGTTCCAAGGAAAAGAAACAGCATTCAAAGTATTCACTTTCATGGGAGCTTATCTCATTTTTTTTTTATATATATATAATGATATTTTTGAGCATTCAAAAAGATGGATTGTTTCAAACACTGTTTGAAAGAATCCAATTCAACACTTTATCATAGTAAGCAAAGCTTGGGTTTGGTTTTCTGGATTTGGGTTGGTTGGGTTTTGGGTTTTTGGAGTGTTTGGGGTTTTTTTATATATACAGTTATGATTAGATGATCTCTCAAGGTCCTTTCCAACCCCTAATGTTCCGTGATTCTGTGTGATTTTCTTTCCCCAAAGCCTTACAGATAAGCAGGCTAGCAGTGGCTATCAAACGATCTAGCAAGGGACTTTTAAATCAGCAAAGGTCACAATAAAAGCAGTGAGAATTACGAGGCTGCAGCATGCTGCCAGGGACAAAGCTTTTGTGCAATATTTCCTCATGGGTTCTCTGAGTCCAGTCCAAGAAAGCATCTTCAGAATAATAGGAACATTACATTCGCTTTCCCAGCTCTTGCCTTAAAACATTCCTTTTCCACGAGTAGTGCTGTGTAAGCAGCATTCAGCATTTGCTCACTTTAACCAGGGTGTGCCTGTCCCCTGCAAATTCGGGTCAAGGCTCCCGTGTACCCAAATATTCCCAGCCACAGGCTACCTCATGATGCAAGTGATGCTACAGAATGCAGTAGGCCAGTGTTTTCAGCTTGCTGCAGGGAAGAATTCACTCAGTTAAACATGTCAAGGTGGTGAATATGCCTTTTGAACCTCTTCTTTATGCATTGAATCCAACTCCCCTGACACAGCAGCACCTCACAATCCAGCTCAGGTCACACAGGAACCTATCCAGACAGACCTGGAAAGTCTCCAGAGAAGGAGACCCCACAACCTCCCTGGGGAGCCTGTGCCAGTGCCCTGGGACCTTTATAGGACAGAAGTCACCTCTTGTGTTGAGGTGGAACCTCCTGTGCTGTAACCTCCATCCGTTGCTCCTTGTCCTATCCCATTGAGCAAGTGAGCAGAGCCTGCTCCTGACCTCCAGCCCTCAGATATTTATAAACATATATTAAATTCCCTCTCAGTCTTCTCTTTCCAGGCTAAGCAGCCTCAGGTTCCTCAGCCTCTCCTCATCAGGCAGTGCTCCAGACCCCTCATCATCCTCATAGCCCTCCCTTGGACTCTCTCCAGCAGATCCCTGTCCCTCTTAAACTGGGGAGCCCAAAATTGAACGCAGTACTCACCAGGGCAGAGTAGTGGGGAAAGAGAACCTCCTTTGATCTGCTGGACATACTCTTCTTAATGCACCCCAGGATTCCTTTTGCCTTCTTGGCCACAAGGGCACATTGCTGTGCCATGGTTAACTTGTTATCCACTAGCACTCCCAGATTCCTCTCCACAGAGCTGCTCTCCAGCAGATCACCTTCCAACCTTCATGTAAGCTTGGAACTAAGGAGAACCTAAAGCTCAAGAGGAATAGGTACACATGAACTGCACTGTTAGGAAAACTTAATAGTTTTCAGGACAGGTGTTGATACCAACACAAAACACTTTGCTCCAGCAGTATCTAGTGTTTGGGTACAGAAGGGAGTTCTTTATTGTGCTTCTTTGTTCCAAGGCAGCGGAACTTCAGAGTGAAGCATGCAGAGCTGGCAACATCAGATGTCGAAAATCAGACACAAACTAAAAACCCTTCCTTGAGGATGCAAGAACTGTTAGGGCTTGAAGGGATTTGCACTGAGACTAAGCACAGGTTGCCATGGAAGGCACTATGAAACTCACATGCCAAACCTGTAGGAACAGCAATGGGCTCTGGTATGTCTCAGGCATAGACATTTGGGGTTTAACCTAGCCTGAGCACTTAACAGCTTCTTTAGCTGGTGCTCCCTGACTTTTCTGCAGCCTTTCCATATTAACTTCAACTTCTAACGCCCTCAGAGTTTATCTTTCACTGGTTTCAAGCTCTTGAAATCCACCAGATGCAAGTACTGACAAACAAACTCATTTGATGAACCAAAAGCAAATAACCCTACCTAGAAGTTTCCTTCTGGCATACCTCTTTGGCAATAACAAATGCAAGACAGAAATTCTACTTTTATTAATACTTTGAGCTATTTTTTTTCTGTCATATTTTTAAAAGAGGTGAATGGGCTATCAAAAGAGCTTTATAACACTGTCACCTCTTTGCTTTCTACTCATACAGCAGCTGGTATGAAAAGCCAATTCATGCTTATCACAGAGATCTGTCTGCAGCTCTTTCCTTGCTCTGCCTTCCACAACATAACAGCTTGTTACTATGGTTTGAGGTCAAACAAGCAAGTCTTACTCTGGATTCCAAACCCTCTGCATCCCCTGCCTGGCCTTGGTCCTGAACCATCATCACCAATTTCTGCAGAGCACGCAGCCAGCTGCTGCTGCAAACACAGTCATCTTGTTTACTCAGCTTCTGCTCCCCTGTTTCCTGAGCAAAACGTCACTGCCCAGAAGCTTTAATTGCTGAGCCCAAATTCAACCTGCAAAAGAGCAAAGGAGAAAGCATAAACAGCACTTGTTCTACCAACCACCATATACTGGAAACCACATACTGCCACTATGTCATTAATAGGATTCGTTAAGGTTAGAGAGAGGAACTGAAACAATCTATAATTTCTCTGACAACTCCAGCTGAAGGGCAAATTTCCTCTGCCTTTTCTACCCTGTGGAGCTTTAATTGTATATTCAATTCCCAGAGGCTCAAATTATATTCTCAGCTACAACTGGGGTATAATTAAAGCTAATGGAGTTGCTCAGGTCTAATTGAGGGCATCATTTATTTCAGCAAATGTTATATTATAATAAATCATGGAGGAGGATTCCAACCATCAGCTTTACACGTCACTCAGTCTGCAGGAATCTGAGCTAAAAGCTCCACTGCAGTTGATAATGGTAGTCCTCTCCCAAAATCAATGGCTAAACAGTAAGCATATAAACAAAGGTAGGAAGTTCACTACTTCTGTCAGCTTCAATCACTTTCCTGGGGCTTTTTGTAGTTTGTCTGGGTTTTTGGTTGTTCTTCTGCTGGGCTTTTTTTCTTTTTTTTAATCCACTTATAATTGGCACAATACAAGGAACCCTATTTATAAGCTGGCACCTAATGAAGAAAAAGTGCCTTGTACATTGCACACGCTGTGCAGAAACAGATGTTAAGCCCTGCCTGTGTGTGCATGCATGACAGAGAGAAATGGCTTATCCCTACCTCAATTGCTGCTCTGCAAGTGAAGGTATCAGTCTAGCACCTGTGGACAGGTTTCATCCAACTTTCTTGAGTGCCAGTACCAATAAAGCCAAGACTAATTTGCCCACGTGAAAGCCTTTACGTGGTAAAGTGTGACTTCAGACCCTGGAGTGAGCTGTGCCAGCTCCTCTGCTGCTACAGTGCCCAGAGCATAGTTCTTCACATCTCTTTTCTGCAGCTACACCCTTCACCTTAGGGCAGGTATGATCTAGAGCATGCAAAGTGAAAAGCTTTGGATGTTAAATTGCCACATCAATTTAGTACACATGAACCTGACTGGGAATCTGTATCCCCTTGTTCTCACAGAAAATCCCTTAGCACCATGGCAGCTCTACAGGTCTCTGCCTTTCCATCCCTTCCACTTATCAGAGGCCCACTAAACTAAAGTGCCATTCAAAGAAAAAGCCTGTGCTTTAAACATTGACAGATAATACTGAGATTCAGTGCCTTAAATGCACTTAATTTTTAATTATTATTACTACTTTAGCTGTGAACCCACACTATTTTCAAAAGTAGCTGCCTGTATTCTGGCAATTATGAAATAATTTAGAAGCAGTAACAGGGTATTTTTAGCCTTCAGATGATGTAGCTATGCTCAAGAGATCTTCCCCCTCTCCTTTAATTTTGGCTCAGATTGATTCCCTGCATATTTTAACACCTTTGCAGAGAGAGTCTTTCACTTCTAGGTCTAAAACAGTTATTTTTGGTGTGCAGCTGGTTTGATGCCTTTATTCTCTTTATCCTAAGTTCTCTTTGTGTGCTCCTACTTTGTACAGGACCTTTCAGAAACTGCTGTTGTCAAAAAAGGTCTCTCTCCTCTGTGCTTGCTATTAACCACAGGGAGTCTTAGCAGCTGAAAACTTGTCCCCAGCTATGCCTTCACCAGTTTAATTCTGTAAGCATTGCTCAACCATGCTGGAGTTTTTACAATACAGGTCTGAATGGATGGATTCATCTTTCCTCTTTTATTTTTTTTTTTTAAGTTTTTGGTTTTGGGGTTTTTGGTGGGTTTTTTTTGTTGCTTTTTGTTGTTGTTGGTTGGGGTGTTTTTTAACTGGTTGGTTGGGGTCTTTTTGTGTGTGTGTGAGGGACACACAGTGCCAGCTTTTAAAAGCTAAGCAGAGGATTATATCTTCAGCGACTGGGACTAATAATTGAGCCGTTAAGAGTTGTTTGTCCCATGCTTATCCACTTCCTAAGGGTCTCCAAATTTCAAGCTCCAGCTCACTTGCACTCTTCTGCTGTACTGCCTGAAGGCAGGAAAAAGGCAGGGCAGGACACAGATGAGATGAATGTTTCAAGCTCTATTTGGCCTTCTGTGAAGAAAGCCTGGGCCTCTGTACCACCTCTCCTGAAAGGAGTAGGCAGGCAAAACATTTAAGGATCCTTTCACAAGGGATCTGTCTTCAAGTATGCTGTTGGCCAGCAAATTGGAAAACATATTATGTCTCCTCACCCACTTTTGTTTTTCTGTTGATATTTTGTACTGCCTCACATCACTGCAGCTTTTGAAGATTTCTTATTTCAAGTACAGCCAGCAGCAGGAGACTGCCTGTCTGGGTCTACCACCACTGAGCAATTTCTCAGTCCTCAAAGGTATTTTAGATTAGTGTCTATAGACACATATAAATATATATGTGTGTGTGTGTTTATGTGTATGGAGAGAGAGAAAGATATCAAGGTATGAAACGGAGTCATTACTTACTTTAAAGTTATGCCTTTACACTATTTTCTGTCAGAGTTGATTATTTTTAAATTCAATTACTTCTTCTCTTCCAGGTCTACACTACTGTAGATTCCTGTACCATTCACTTCCAAGCACTTTGGTTGCAGGGGTCTGTTCAGCTCTGCCCATCTCGGAGATGGCTTCCCAGGGCTTGCTGCTTGCTTCCTTTGGTGTTAAGAAAACTGATCAGTGTGATTTCAGTTATGTTCTTGCAGAGCCACGACAAAAAGCCCAATTTGAGCACTTATAGGAAAGGAATCTTATTTTCTCCTCGCTGGATGAAGTACATTGCTATTCTGTTTGTTGAAGACAGCTATCTGGGTTCTCAGCAGGTTCATCAATTGAACAGCAGCTGCTTATATCCTCCTTCAACTGCCTGCACATCAAAGAATGGCCCTGCACAAATGGTTAAGCACTGGCCCAAGTTGATAGCTGAATCACACGGCCAGTCAGAAGGCTCTGCTGGCAAAAATGATGAGGAATTCAGATGTCTGGCCATGGAAGGAAATGAGCCAGCAGCAGCTGCTACAGCCAAAATCAATGGATCGCAACATGGCTGGCATGAGCTAAAGCTGCTCCACCATAAATTAATGAGTCCTCACAGAGCTGTACTCAGCTACTGTCTGTGAATCACCCTAGGATATCCCATTCCCTTCTGCAGACAGCATGCACCTTCTGTGGCTTTTGATCAGCTGAAGACTTTGGTATATGACTCAGAAAAGAGTAGAATTGGGCCAACTCCACACCGACATCCAAACAACGCACTCCTCTTGCTGCATATTTATTTGTCCTTCATGCTAGACAGGATGACTGAAATCAGGCACTCCAGTCTCAGATAATTTCAAGCAAAAGCACTGGTATTCTCTTGGGAAAATGTAGTCTTGCTTCACTTCCTAACATTTAGCACACACCAAACATGGCAGTGCTCCTTTTCTGAATACTTGGAGAGCTCTTTCCATAAGGCAGTGGAGGAAATGAAAAATCATCTTTTAAATTGATGGATTTATTTCAGCTGTGTGTGTTTTTGGGGAGGTTTTTTTGGGTTTTGGGTTGTTGGGCTTTTTTTGAGAGACCATCTTCAACACAAGTCAGTGCTTCAGTGAATTTTAGTGAAGATCAGCAGGAGGCAGAAAAGATAAAGGCATGCAAATTTTGCTGTTGGTCACTGAAGTCAATTAGGCTGTTATAGTTTAAAGCTAATTAATTGATACCATGGGGATAAATTTGTACCATGGGAGTTTGGAAACAACCATGCAAGAGGCTGAAAAATTAAAGGTAGAGGAGAGCACCAAGTTCAGGTGCTTAGTCTATATTTGCACTATCCATTATGCAGCAATTTTTAGGAGGAACACAGGACATTAGAAGTCATTACAGACAACGCATACATAGTTTACTGCCCTGGGATTTGATTGATCTTTTCTGGAGAGTCAAGAAATAATAATAATTACAAATAGATTACTGGGCTCATGAGATCTTGCATGACTTTAGAAATGCTTCAAAAGTGCTGCCATTCCTACAGACAGGAAGAGATTATTGGCTTCATTTATTTATTTTGCTACAGTCCATTCATCCAGGACTGTATTAGACTCACTACAATGCCTAGCCATTTTCCAGGAAAATTAAGTGTGAGTTTACCATTTTTTCCAGCCTCTGAACACTTCTGAGCTTTTGAGTCTTATAACCAGAAGAGCATTTAGCCTAAAGATGCTTGAAAAGACTATCATGGGAAAGCTAAGTTGAATAATCAGGTCCTTGCACTGAGTGCTTGGTGTGGCACATGCGTTGGTCATTCTTGTTTTGTCTGGCAACAAGCTCCACAGCCTTAGTCCAGCTCCTGTGAACATTTTGTTTCCTGTGGCTATGAGTCTTCCCCTATGTTGTTGACAGCTTCATTTTTCCAGAGGAGCAGAGCTGTAAGATGAGGTCATCTTGGTTCATCTGCTATCCCCCACCGAAAAAACAAAAACCAAAAAACCCAGAGAGAGAGAATGGAAAGATCCAGCATACTACAGAAAGTATTGCTGTATGTTAGAACATACTTAGAGACATAACGTGTGATATAACACATACATATTAAAAAAACCCACTCGTTTCCCAGGAGAAAAATTATAATGCACTGACTTAAAACTATAGAATTAATAAATGTCAAACTATACCATTATTCTTTCCAATTTTAACCAACCTAAGAGCCAGCAAAATCACTTTTTTTAAAATGAAAAGTCATGTATGTCATGAAATGCATTTCTCAGATTTATTCTAAGGCACTCATACCACATATTTTAAATCAGCATTCTTTGGGGACAATGCTAATATTCATTTGTACAAGGACTGCCTCGTACAGGCACGGTGTCATCCAGATTTCCAGCTAGAGCTCTTAGACACCACTGGGATTGGAGTAATTACTGTTACTGTTGCCACTGTCATTACTGGAGCGTAGCAGAGTTTCCCACAAGCAGCTCTCCTTTTCCTTCTCCCTGCCTTTCTACCACAAGAGAAATACATACAAGTAGTGAGACAAAGATTCAAGGCACAGAAAAGCATTCAGAACTAGCTAGCCTGGGACAAACCCTTAAACTCAGGATATCACTGAGAAGTTTACCTACAGTGGGCCAGGATTTCACTCTACATGGCCATCTACAAGGCTTACTATCATGCAGCTCATGGTCACTTCAAACTCAGCATCTACAATTTACGAGTGCATTTCAAAGCATCAAAAGTTAAGGGAAGGGATGAGCTATGAATAGATTCACTGACTTATCTTCCCCATTATGACAGAATTAACCAGGTTGGAAAAGAACTTCAAAATCATTGAGTCAACCTTATCACCTAACACCTTCTAATTAACTACACCATGGCACCAAGAGCCTCATCCAGTTTCCTTTTAAACACCTCCAGGGATAGTGGACTCCTCCACCTCCCCAGGCAGCCCATTCCAATGCCAATCACTCTTGCTGTGAAGAACTTCTTCCTAGCATCCAGCCTGAACCTGCCCTGGTGCAGCTTGAGGCTGTGTCTTCTTGTTCTGTCCCTGCTTGTCTGGGAGAAGAGACCAACCTCACCTGGCTAACACCTCCCTTCAGCCAGTTGTAGAGAGCACTAAGGTCTCCCCTGAGCCCCAGTGCAGGCTGCAGATGAAGACTGTATAAAGAAACAGACTTACACGTCTCACTGCACTGTTGTGCTGGTTTGAACTAACAGAAGGATTTTAATAAGAAATCAGACTACAGGCTGAGAAAGGAAAACATTCCAGTGTCTCCTTCACCATTTGTTTACTGAAATGGTATAAATGTTACAATCCAAACATAGATAAGACAGAGCTGTCTGAGCTACGCTTGCTGCTGCATCTCTCTCTCCCTGTCTTTCTTAGCTGGATCTGGATAGTTTTACTAATTCTTTCCTGCTGCTAATCCCCTCTGGCTGATCTACCTTTGCCTATCTGCTGCATAAAACAGATGGTGAGATAAGATTGGGGAAAGGGGGAAGGTGGTAGGGGTGGTTGATTACCCCTCTTAGAGACTCTGATCTCTGGGAGGGCTGTGGTGTTTCTGTATTACCTTTTCATTGTATATAGCTCTAAATATCTGTTATACATTGTAAATATCTGCTTGTATATTATGCAAAGCTGTAAATATAAAGCTTCATTCCTTAACTTCCAGCCGGCTGAGTCTAGCCTGGACAACTTCAAGGTGGGGGGGCGGGGGGCAGGGAACTCCCAAACCACCACAACTGTGGAGAGCTGTTCCCAGAGCCTCAGCAGAGCTCCCTGAATTCAAGCTGAGCAGCCAAAACGAAGGTAGGTGAGATGAAGCTGCGCTATTCATAGCGTACCAGGCTGCGTGGTGCCCTTTCAGCTGTTATTTCAACCCAAACAAGCCCTTGCAAAAATGAATAACTGCCTTGACTATTGAAACTGTTAACCTTTGCTTAACATTGCTGTTCATAATTAGATTTCACAGAAAGGCAGGCCGGTGGGTTTCTCTGAGCCTGACATTTTTACCATGTGAAATATGTTGGATCAGGTAATCGTAAGGCCTTCAGGTCAGCTAACATGACTGAGTTGCTGTTAGTAATTCAATGTGTGATATATAGCAGTATCTGCTGCAGCTAGCAAAGATCCTGTAGGTAGCTTCATGTTCTGTTTTATAAATCATATTAAAAAAAGAGAAAAAAGGGCGGTATGGGTTGTTTTATATTAAACATGGTGGTTACATGTGCCAAAGATTTATGAGTCCAGCCTGTCTCATGGTGAGTGGCTGCAGTCCAGATTCATGTGGTAGAATAATAAAAATTTTTAAATGGCTGTAGGAGCTGATGGACCAAAATGGAGTGAGTTACTCGATTGGCTGCCAGTGATGTCATAGCCCTGACTGCAGCTCCATATATGTTTATGAGAGGTTTAGTCCCCTTAATTTCCACTTATATCGTAACAACAATCAGACACCCTAAGCAGCATGTTTCTGAGAAATCACCAAATTGCCTTGCTGAGTGGTGTCTCTCAGTCCCTTCTACCTTACCCTGAGCCCAGGGCCTTGCAACTACTGCATTCCTCTGTCTCTTGGGGCTGATCAGCCTTTGCCCAGGTGCTTTGCTGGAAAGGAAAGGCTGTATTTAGGGTTAGGGCTTAGGCAGCCTATGGAAGAGCTTTCTGTTCCAAGCACTTAGCATGAGACCCTGCAAACACTTAAACACATATATAATTTCCCTTTTGCAAGTAGTCTCACTCACTTCAATGTCACTATTATGTGAGCAAAGTTATAACCCCGCTTAAAAGTTTTCAGGAGGCTTACTGCATATATTTTCAGAGGCCAAGAATGCTGACGGCTCTTAAAGAAACTAAAATGGAGACAGGCATGATTTGGACTATGTTCAGAATGTTCCCTAATTGCTTTAATCAAATTCCCACCAGGCATTAAAATTAAATTGTCTACGTTAGCTGAATTCCACTGGTCATTACTGGCTGGCACTGGTTCACATATCAGATTTTCTTTTCCTTGTTATTCTTATGCATGGGTGTATTACATCTGGGCATTAGTGGGATGTCTGGTAGCCTCCCAGAGAAGGTGCCTGGATTTAATGGCTGGAGTTCTATTAATAAGCTATTTGATGGTTCAAAATGGCTGCAAATTCAATTTTTTGCTCCACCTTTTTAAGGAATCCATATCATGCAACCTGTCCCGTGAATTTTGAATGGTACCTTGTATTTCTACCACCCTGCCGTGTAGGCTCCACAGAGGACATCGGTCTGAGGGCTTTCCTTGAGGAAATTCAAAACCTGGTGTGCACTAAGCAAAATGCTATGCTGAAGGGCATGGCATCATAGAACGGTTTAGGCTGGAAGGGTCCTCAAAGCTCATCCAGTTCCAATCCCCTGCCATAGGCAGGGACACCTCCCACTAGAACAGGCTCAAAGCCTCATCCCACCTAGTCCTGAACATCTCCAGAGAGGTTGTGGATCACAGAATCACTGAATCTTCTATCATATTTGGTGATTCTGTGATCCACAACCTCCCTGGGCAACCTGTGCCAGTGTCTCACCACCCTCACTGCAAAGAATTTCTTCCTGACATGCAGTTTCCATCTCACCTCTGCCAGTTTAAACCTATTACTCCTCATCCTGACATTACAAGTCCTTGTAAATAGTCCCTCCCCAACCTTCCTGTAGACCCCTACTAAGTTTGTAGTGCTAAAATCTCCAACTGACAAAAGAAACCCAACCCATTACTCTATTGGGTTGTTACAACACTGAATAAATAAATCACAAAGAATATAAGTCGTTCATGGCTTTTTCCTTTGTTCTTTTCAAATCTGCCTTCCTGTTAGGTTTATTTATTATTAATTAGCATTACCAAACCATAATATACTTCTATTAAAAAAAAAAAAAAAAAAAATTAAGCTTTTTTTTTTTTTTTTAAATAATGTGTTTCTTAAAATCTCGTGAAGGACTTTTTGGATTTTTTCCCCAGCAGAAACTGTTTCCAACCACAGTGACTGAAAAACGATTTGATTCCCATGCCCACACAGCAAAGAGCTCTCATGTCAATGCCGCATCTCAGTGCTCCCTGAGGAGCAGACACTTTGCCTCAATTGAATTATAAATGCTACTCTGATGCAGGAAGTAACAGTCTAGTAGCAGTTTACCCTTAATGTCAGAGTTTTGTTTATTAGCTTCGGCTGTCTGATAAATAGAAAGAGGTTTTAATCTAACGTGATAGCTCTTTGCACAGATAGAAAGCCATTACTGGTGCAGCCAAGTAATATCCCTTCCCAGGGGAGACCTTGTCCAAAAAAAAAGGAAAAAATAGAAAAGGAAACAATATCTATTCAATTATTTTGCTTTCTGAACACACTGCAGCCTTGGGTATTGACTTAATGTTTTTCTTCAATAAATGTAGCATGTATTATGGTACCAAGTTTAATGAAGCTTTTCTTTTAAGCTGAGAACTGAGGGATTCTTTATTAAACAGACATGCTAAAAAAAAAAAAAACCTCTATTAACTTTCTTCTCTATAGTTATGATTCTTCTTCCAGCTCTGTAATTTCATTGCAATTTTAGAGCCATGCTGTAGTGAAACTCCAGGGGATTTCACATGCACGGGTGTTTAATGCTCAAAATGTCTTTACTTGTACATTACTAATCACAAAGGATTTGGGTTTTAAAAAGCCTTCTTTTAAGCTGACTAGGAAAAAAAAAACAAAACAAAAAAACTGTCCAAAAGACATTTGAGAGGCCAAATTATCATGTAGGAGCTCCTATTAGGAGGTTAGTAATAGTAGTAGAAAATTACTCTTTGGTTATTGCTTCCTGTGCAAGGGAGTGTTATTCATAACCAGAATGGAGACAAATCCATTGCTGGGTGAGTGCTGAAATGTTTGTGACTGGAGAAGGGCAGGGGCTGGATGCTGACCCTACCATCACTTAAAAGCCCCAGGGAGGCCATGTGGTGGCTATGCTGAGTGTGTTTTCTGACACTGCTGAAGAAGTAGTCTACCCAGCTGGTATGCCAAGTATCTTGAAGACTAATCTGTATTTATGTTCACAGGGATTTTGCATCGCATGGATAAGAGGACAAATGACAGCCTGTGATGATATGGTAATCTCTGTGCTATAAGCACTTACGGTTTGGAAACATTTGTGTTTTAAGTGGTAGCTGTATCTGCAGTCCTGGCTGCCAAAGAATTCTCCTTATCTGCTGTTTGCAGTCACTCAGGAGGTTGTTTTGGTTTTTCCTTCAAAAAAAATATGCTCCTCGCCAGTTATTCTGCTTGCACTCAGATGCTCAGGATAGACCAGTGACATTTTTGAGAAGTATCTTGTCCACAGTTATCCTCCTCTTCTGCACCAACTACTTTTTGAAGAGATGTAGTACTACTGCGATGTGAAGGAGAAATTTCATTTATAGGCCAAGATAAATAGTGCACTCTTAAGCTCCTGCCTGAAAATCCACCCAAATTTGAATACGTCACTTCAGCCTTAAGACACATTCTGTTGAGCTTCTGAGGGGTTACTTACTAGAAACTTTTCACAGACAATTTGATAAGAGCAAGCTGCTGCTCCCAGTAGTCACTGGCATGCCAAAACAAACAGGAATGGACCCAAGCTGCACTGGACAGCCCATGTGAGCTGCATGAACAACAATTTTCTACCAAGGAATACAGCAGATGGTACTACTATGCACTCTCATCAGACTCAGAGTAGATGACGACCTTGAGTTGTAATCCAGCCCTTTCTACTAATTATACTTTCAGTCCTATGGAAGAAGCTCTCATAAAAAGATCTGGCAAGTATTTTTACTATTACTGTTATTATTGTTTGCCTACAAGTTCTGCAAGCCCAGAAAATATGATTTTCCAGGTTAGAAACCCAGGGGAAAGGCTGTGGGATGGGGCACTGAGCTCGAGGAAAAAGATCAACCATTTTCACAGAAGGTAGACTTGCAGGGGAAATTTCATTTGGGCAAGAGAATCAATTTTCTCTGACAAGGGAAGCTACCTCGACCAACTCTACTTCTTAGCTTTTGCTAGAAATAGATTAATAGCACCCTACCCAGATTTATTAACGAAGCACCTGAAAGGCTGCACAGCAAGAACTAGCAGGGCTGTAAACTGAACTCCTCTTTCTGAACCTGGCCAGTGGCAACCATGCTTCTTTTCAGCATGTGTTCTCCTCTTGAGCTTCGTGCACCATCACTGTGCTCCCCTAGACTGGAATGGAAACCAAACTTTCTGGTTCCCAACAGGTCTCTCTCTGAAATGCTGCAGTGAAGGTCCTCCACACTGGAGCTCTGCTGTGCAGGCTTCCAGGATATCTCTGCAACTGTGTAAGTGCACCTGTGTTGCCTGCCCAACAGGCTACTCTCAGAGGTACAATGGATCCCATCACACCTTACTGCTTACTAAGCCATCTCCTTCTAGTGATAGCTACCTACTCCATGATATGTTGCACTGAACTAGCTGCTTCCATCTTTCCTGTGGTTACTCTTACTTTTCCATGTGAACAAACTACTGCAAAGTTCAGTTCTTTCAGGAAGACAACATCTGACCTCAGTCCCACCATCAGGACTGGACACTACAGGTGTCAGACGAGCAGTAAGAACTCAGGAACTTCATCTTCCTGAGAGATACACTCCTGAATCTCACAGAGGAATGGATGGTCATAAGTCAGAGGGAAAACTAATTGGAAAAATCAATCCAAATACGCAGCACAACTCATCATGCATTTTACAAAATCGACTCAAGTTACATTCAAACTGTTCTAAGCCCTTCTACAGCACTGACACACTTCTAGTAGGCTTTTGCAAAGGACTCCACAGAAGGAAGGGTAAATGGCAGCTGACAGGTACAATCACCTACGTGCATCAATCAACCCAGTGCTGGCTCTGCTGGGCTGTTTGCCCAAGCCTGCACCAACCCCTAGAGACAACTGCTTTAAAAACATTAGCACAGAGGAAACAGCAGCTTCATTGTTTTTAAGTAAAATGGGTCATTTTAGAGTGCCATAAAAAAAAACTAAGTCCCAGATGATTTTTAAATGTCATCACATCACACAGGAATAATGCCAGTCTAGAAATCCTTTCCCCTTATAACCAAGTAACCTTCATCTGAGATGACTTATGGGCTTTGTTTAGAAAAGGAACAGGTAAACCCTAAGGAGCCATTCTGCACACATACAGAGTGACCCAATACAATAACACAATCAGTTGCTCTCCAATTAATCCAACTGCTTTGAAGTCCAGCTAATGAAGAGCACCAATCAGAAACATAGAATAAGTCAGGGTTGGAAGGGACCACAAGGATCATCTAGTTCCAAACCCCCCAGACATGGGCAAGGACACCCTACCCTAGATCAGGCAGCCCACAGCCTCTGCCAGCCTGGCTGCAAACACCTCCAGCAATGTGGCCCCAACCATCTCCCTGGGCAACCCATTCCAGGCTCTCACCACTCTCATGCTCAATAACTTCCTCCTCACATCCGATCTGAATCTCCCCACCTCCAGCTTTGCTCCATTCCCCCTAGTCCTGTCGCTACCTGATAGCCTAAAAAATCCCTCCCCAGCTTTTCTGTAGGTCCCCTTCAGATACTGGAAGGCCACAAGGAGGTCACCTGGGAGCCTCCTCTTCTCCAGACTGAACAGCCCCAACTCTTTCAGTCTGTCCTCATAGGAGAGCTGCTGCAGCCCTCTGAGTATCCTCGTGGCCCTTCTCTGGACACACTCCAGCATGTCCATATCCCTCTTGTCCCAGGGACTCCAGCACTGAATTGCAGTACTCCAGGTGGGGTCTCACCGGGGTGGAGTAGAGGGGAAGAACCACCTCCCTCGACCTGCTGGCCACACTTCTCCTGATGCAGCCCAGGCTCTGCTTGGCTTTCTGGGCTTCAACTGCACATTGCTGCCTCATGTTGAGTTCTCATCCACCAGCACCCCCAAGTCCCTCTCCTCAAGGCTACTCTCCAGCCAGTCACTGCCCAGGCTGTGTTTGTGCTTGGGATTGCCTTGACCCAGCAGCAGGACCTTGCACCTGGTTGTCATGACCTATTCATAGAAGGCCACCAGGTTTGTCAGGCAGGATTTGCCCTTGGTGAAGCCATGCTGATTGTACCCAGTTGTTGCTGTGTTACTGCAAAAGGTTACCGGGATAAGCCTTGGCTCTCAAAGCACCTCCTTGTTTCATAAAAGAGGCCCTTCCCTTGCAGCTGGTTTCTCTTCTTACTGATTACCTGCTACATGAGAAATTTCAGTCTGGCTTCAGGCCTGGACCTGGCCCAGAGACTTCTGTCAGCAGGGTTTGTTATAATTTACTTATTGTAATTCAGAATCCCATTAAACCAGGCCTTTATCTGGCTCACTGCATTGGAAGCCTTTGGTACCACTGGTCAGCTAACATTGGACCACCTTCAACACCTTATGAAGCTTTCAGTTTGGAACTTAACGTGAGGCAGGATCCACTCCTCAAAGATGTAAGTGTGTGCTTAAGTCCTAAGGTAATGAATGGGACTTAATACCTGCTAAAAGTTAAGCATGTGCTTATGTGTTTTTTTATACATAGGGTAGAAATCCCCCTGCGCCTACAGAAATTGGAGTGTTCAAATGGTTTGGAGCCTTGGAGCTTTATTTCTGAAAGAAAAGAGGGGTTGTGACTTTTTTTTTTTTTTATAATAATAAAAAAAAATTCACACCCTTTCTGATTTTAAAAAAAATGCATTTTTATGAAAGAATTTTCACTGCAATGTGTCAGGTTTAGAAACCTTTCAAGGCTTAATAATTTTTTAATAAATAGAACTGTGAAAAGTGAAAGTTAAATTGGACTTTCTTCCCAGGCTTGGCTTCAGGGAATAAAGCCAGATCACTTTTGGATATATTTCTTAAAGACCCAGTTCAGAGATGTTATGCTGACATAAGTTCATCCAGAATCCACCTGCATTATTCACTACTCTATAATTTAGGATTTATTTCATGACTTATCCCAATCACTGTAGCTCAAAGATGAAATCATTGGAAGAATAATTCTGTTACTCCTCTGCTGCCTATTCAGTCTCAATATATAGAGAGTTCAAATTAAACAGAGAAAGCACATTTAATCTTTTTTTAGAAACTAAATTATTCAAAATCATGAGCAGCAGTCTGGTATATAAAGGCCAGAATGTAAGTGAGGAAAAGTAGAAGCTAACCTGGGGGCAATTGCAAGCACCAATAATGGCTGGGCGATGAGTGGCTTGAGGGCAACTCTGAGGAGAGGAATGTGGGGGTGCTGGTGGAGAAGAAGCTCACCATGAGCCACCAGATTGCACTTGGAGCCCAGAGAGCCAACCAGAGCCTGGGCTGCATCAAGAGAAGTGTAGCCAGCAGGGTGAGGGAGGGGATTCTGCCCCTCTAATCCACTCTGGTGAGACCTCACCTGGAGTATCGCGTCCAGTTCTGGAGCCTCTGTTACAAGAAAGGTCTGAACGTGCTGGAAGGTGTCCAGAGAAGGGCCACCAGGATGAGCAGAGGGCTGAAGCACCTCTGCTATGGAGCCAGACTTGGGGCTGTTCAGTCTGGAGAGGAGAAGGCTCTGAGGAGACCTTTCAGTATTTGAAGGGGGCTTACAGAAAAGCTGGGGAGGGACTTTTTAGGCTGTCAGGCAGTGATAGGACTGGGGTGAATGGAACAACGCTAGAAATGGGTAGATCCAGACTGGACGGAAGTAGATTCAGACTGGATGGAACAAAGCTAGAAATGGGTAGATTCAGACTGGATGTTAGGAAGAAGTTCTTTACCATGAGGGTGGTGAGACACTGGAACAGGTTGACCAGAGAGGTGGTAGAAGCCTCATCCCTGGGGGTGTTTAAGGCCAGGCTGAATGGGACTCTGAGCAACCTGATATAGTGTGAGGTGTCCCTGCCCATCTTTGAAGTCCTTTCCAGCCCTGACAATTCTATGCTTCATAATTGTTAGTTGTAGTGACAATAGCTTCACATAACTTTCACATTCCTCGTGCAAAAAGCAAAATCAAGGCATTTTAACTGAATAGATTTCAATTAGTGCTACTTAAAACTTACCTTCCAAATGTCACCCCTGTTTGCAAAAGAAAGAATCAACACACATCTATCAGTTCAGATTTCATCTCTAGAACAAGAGAGCTGTCTTTCCATCAGACTACACCTACTAGTAGGAAAAAAAGATTTTTCAGAGCAGTGGGGAGGAACAAAACTGAAATATTATATATTAAAAAAACCCAAAGCACCAAAAAAACCCAACAGCTATGAGATTAGAGGTAGTGCTTTATAAAATATAAGAGCCAAACCCCAGCTGCCTGAGTCTCCTAAAGGAAAAATCAATATGTTGGCTAGCCTACTTTTCATTATCACTTCATGGTTTAGAAGTTGTTGTTTTCTTCCCATGACTCCCCTCCATCTTCCTTTTATTTTAAGGCTTTGGGTCCAAAATCTGCTAATGCATTTATCCTGCACTTTAGGGACGTATTCAAATAGCAACAACTTGTATGGCTGCTGTAAATTATCCCGAAGAATGCAAGCACAATTTAAGATGCTTCTGGCCTAAACCATTAATGAGGCTACACACCATTAATGGTGGAATTTGCCTGCACAATTGACTCTCAAGAAGCATGGAATACACATAAAATGCACAGTCCTGCATTTCAGGGAAAGCTCTGTAAGGCTTCCCTAAGCTCACCACTTCTACAGCTCCAACAAAGATAGCACACATCTGAAAGGGGAGTTAAAGTTGCTACCAACAAAGAAGGGATTGAATACATTCCCCACTGCATGTCTGCTGCTTTCAGATATACAACACAGGCAAGCTCATCCTTAGACACACACAGACAAGACTCAGGGGCAGAGCAGGAACTAATCTGCTTGTTAACTCATGCATTATTAATTATGAAATGTCACAGTTAGAAGACCTAACTCACAAAAAAAACCCAAACAACCAAAAACCCTTCTCAATCATCACCTACCTCAACCATAGTAATATATCTACAAAAACATTAATCACTTTCAGAAGGACAACAGGCAAACCTTGGAAGCTAACACCGGAAGTCTGGTTCTGTTGAACACACTGCCAGCACTTAATAAATAAATCAAATAATACTAATAAAGAAGGAATAGCACCAAATAAAGTACAACTTTTGCAATGTGTAATGCAGCATTATTACAGCAACCAAATATGGCTGAGATAGAATGGAAAGAACCCATTACGTGGTGTCTGCTGAACATAAAATTATTAACAGAAACTAAACATTAACCGGTCAGGACATAACTTGAGTACTCTGTCCAGTTCTGGGCACCTCAATTCAAGAGAGATGTTGAGGTGTCCAGAGAAGGGCAACAAAGCTGGTGAGAGGCCTGTGAAGAGAGGCTGGGGGAGCTGGGGTGTGCAGCCTGGAGAAGAGGAGATTCAGGGCAGACCTCATTGCTGTCCACAGCTACCTAAAGGGAGGTTGTAGCCAGGTGGGGTCGGGCTCTGCTGCCAGGCAACCAGCAACAGAACATGGGGACACAGTTTCAAGTTGTGCCGGGGGAGGTATAGGCTGGATGCTGGGAAGAAGTTCTTGCCAGAGAGAGTGATTGGCATTGGAATGGGCTGCCCAGGGAGGCAGTGGAGTCCCCATCCCTGGAGGTGTTGAAGCAAAGCCTGGATGGGGCACTTAGTGCCATTGGATAGGGCTGAGTGATAGGTTGGAGTAGATGATCTTGGAGGTCTCTTTCAACCTGGCTTATTCTATTCTACTCTATTCTACCCTATCCTATTAAACATATAAAACCACATGCACTCTTGTAATTACTCATCTGCAGTCTCTATCCTTTCTGGACACCTTGCACCACAGCTAGGTCTGTGCTGCAGGAACAGGAATTTTCAGGGAAAGCCAGCAGCGCTGCCATGCCTGAGTGATGGCTACAAGCATGAAAATGTTTCAGGATAGGCAATCAATACCTTTCCAATCTTTTAAAGAAATCCTCCACATCTATCCCACAGAGTAGTCCAGACTGTTGACATGATATCTTGCATGCTCCAGCAAGGACCTGAGCACAGAGCAGTTTTTTTTCCACTCACCATGATTTTCAGTTGTCACTCACGGAGAGCAGGTAGGGCTGCTGGTAGGGCTTGGGCAAACTACAGGCTGAAGCTCCCAGCCCTGAGGCTGACTGCGGAATTATCACAAACAGAGGAGACAGCACATGAAGGTCTAGATTAAAATAGATACATTTTTAAATTAATAAATAGCAGCTACATAAATAGCAAAATTAATAGTAGCAAAATTAATAGTAGCAAAATTACACAGACAGATATCATTACTGTGCAACGTACTTGCAGCGTGAAATTGCTGAGCTGCAGAATGGAGCTGATGCTTAAATTGGTCTCACAAGTGAATTTTAGAGAAGACGCTCCACCTATAAACAAATAACAAAAGATGTGCCTGTAGAATGTCTTTCACGTGGAAATTACAGAAGATCATCCCTTCGGTGCTGGTGTCATCCCGTCCCTTCATTTAAGTACCTGCCAAAAAGTAGGGCTTCTAGGTTTTCACACTGATGGTTGTGGTTAAAGTGCCCATTGTGAAAAGAAACACTGGTTTGCCTCTAGTAAAACTCAGCCCTGAACTGTGCCACTCTACCTTTCATTAAGTAAATTGCCAATCAGTTCTTTGTTTTCCTTTTTCTGTAAGGGTCCAGAGCATAATGAAGTCCATTCCGCTATTAAAGCTCTAACTAGGTATGCCTGTGTTAAACTGAGTAGAAATCTCGGGGATTTGGACTAATTGCTGTAACATGATAACGGTAGAAAATTGTCAAACTGTCAAAACGTAAAGTGCTCCAAATACTGAAGTGTGAGGGCTTAGCTATTTGTTTCCACTGATATTAGTAAGAACTGCATAGCCTAAATTCTCCTATTTCCTCTCCTAAGTGCTCACCTCACTGCTCATCAGAAACTGGAGGTGTCTCAAGGAGAGATAGTGAAGCCTAACTCAAATTGGGGAATTCACCGACCGCAACAATGGAGTTCATGCATGAAAGTGGTCATCAGTGGGGATGGCTGGTCCAGCGTGATCCTGAAAACACTTTGGTTAGGGAAACACAAAAGCATTAGTCCTCTCATTTTACAATACAAAAGAAGACTGAGGCAGAAAAGATGACTTTTCCAAAGACAAAATGGAATAGGAAGCAAAAATGCCAGTGCATGCTAACAGTTTTATTCTATCTCGAACACCAATTTATTTGGCATCTTCTACTTGCATGAATTCGAAAATAACTAAATGCAAATGAGACAAAAACCCCGGAGTCCTTGGGCTAAATTCTCCAAATTTGGTCCCAAGTGGGTTATTAACTTGGGGAGGAAAAAGCAGGGGGCGGGGGCGGGGGCGGCCTGGAAATCTATTGCAACAACAACAAAAAAATCTCAAGAACATAAATTGGCAGAACACTAAGATAATCTGGTGATAGGACTGCAGTTATGATGGAAACAATATGTGGAGAGACCATTGTCATACCAATGTGAGGAATGTAATCAGATTGGTATCTTGTGACCCCTTTTGGATGCCAGCTCAGCTCAACAGAACACAGATGCCTCAGTTGTTAAAACACTTAACATCTCATAATACCCCTGCATCAAGGCACAGTTTGCTAAAGACAGGAAGAGTTTATCGGCTTACTTTAGTGTTAAGTTTGAGCCCTAACTGAAAGTGCAATTGAATTAATGGATATCCATTAATTAATAATTAATCTCCATTAATTGAATTAATGGATAGATGTGGCTCCACCATGAGAGTGGTGAGGCCCTGGAACGGGTTGCCCAGGAGGGTGGTTGGGGCCACTTCCCTGGAGGTGTTTGCAGCCAAGCTGGATGAAGCTCTGTCCAGCCTCATCTAGGGTAGGGAGTCCCTGAGCATAGCAGGAGGGTTGGAACTAGATGATCCTTGTGGTTCCTTCCAACCCTGACTGATTCTATGATTCTAAGTAAATGAAAGGGCTGGATGGAGCACTGCCTGATGAGGAGAGGCTGAGGGACCTGGGGCTGTTTGGGCTGGTGAAGAGAAGACTCAGAGAGGATCTAATCAATGTTTATAAATATCTGGAGGTCAAGAGGGAGGGGACAAACTCTTCTCAGTTGTGCCCTGGCATAGGACAAGGGGCAATGGGTATAAACTACAGCACAGGAGGTTCCAGCTCAACATGAGGAAGAACTTCTTGACTGTAAGGGTCACAGAGCACTGGCACAGGCTGCCCAGAGAGGTTGTGGAGTCTCCTTCTCTGGAGATTTTCAAGACCTGTATGGTTGTGCTCCTGTGCAATCTGAGCTAGATTCTATGGTCCTGCTTTTGCAGCGAGGCTGGATTCAATGATCTACAGAGGTCTCTTCCGAAGCCTAACAGCCTGTGATGCTGTGAAGTTCTTTAAAATGAGTATGATAAAATACTAGAAGGTCTACCCAGGGATGTGGTTGAGGCCCTGCCCTGGGAAGACATTCAAGATCAAATCTGATGTGCCCCTGAGCAGCCTCACGTAGTTGGAGGTGTCCCTGCTTGCTGAAGAGAGGTTGGACAACCACAGAACATTAGGAGCTGGACCTCCAGAGATCACAGAGCCCAATCCCTCTGTGAAAGCAGGATTACCTAGAGCAGACTGCACAGGAACACATCCAGGCAGGTTTGGGAAGTCTCCAGAGACAAGATGGCCTTTGAAGGTACTTTCCAATCCAGTGCAGTCTGTAAATCCATGAATTTAGCTGAAGACTTAATTTGCATCTCTGTCATTATGTCTATGTACAAAACACTCGAAAGAAACAAAGATCTGCACACATCTGCCCCACACTGTGGTATGGAATGAGAGCAGCATGGATCAGCATATACAGTAAATTCTTTCATAATGACTCATGGACTAGCTGGGGCTGCTTCAAATGGAGCATTCCTGAGGGGTAAGCTAAAGCTGTCTTTAACTGACACTCATCTGGTTTAAAAAAAAAAAAAAAAAAAAAAAAAAAAAAAAAAAAAAAAAAAAAAGGGAAATAAAAGAAGAAGCAAAAAGTACATTTAGCTGCTTACCTGGGTTACACCAGCCTATTTCTAAGCTCCTCTTCATCTTCATGGAACACTGCATAATTGTTTCAGCACAGTTCTGTAAGCCAGGGAGTAGGAAATGGCATCGAAATAGATCTTTAAAGAGTATTAGGTGATGGCCAGTAAAATTCCAATTACAAAACAATCATCTTGCTTTATCTTTTCGAGACACTTTGAGAAATTGCTTGGTTAGACAATCTTAGGAGTAAGGTTTTTATATGTTGAGTCCGAAAGGTAATCCTCAAACATAATGAATAATTAAAAAGAAAAGCTAGGCCAAGATTAATAAAGCTTTTGAGTATCATCTCAGTGTTACAAGCAACATCTTCAATTTCCAATACAAGGATAAGAACTAAAGGAAGAAAGAACGTTGATATATATCTTTATACAATGCTCAGGTAGCAATCTTCAGAAACAAACTTTTACCCCAGAAAAGTGCTTTTGTATTTTTCTTGTTGTCTTCTTAGCTTCAGTGGCATAAAGCAATCATTTAAATTGGTCTTTCAAGGGAAAAAATGGTCACAAATAAAGTCAGCAAACCATGACTTGGCTTTGCAGCTTTGCTAACATCACAACCCCAATGCCCGGGTGAAGTTCACAGACTCACAGTGACATTTCTCTGCCACTGATGGGGGAACTGTGGGTAAAGTTTTTTTAACATCTTCAATCCTGTCTGAGGACAGCAATAAAAAGTGTCAATGAAAAGTTACAAGTTTCGGCTGCTGCTGAAGGCATTTCTATTTCCTTAAACAAGAAGGCAAAGAGTGGCCTGAATGTCTCAGGCCAGATAAATGGGATATTTACTGTATGGTGCCCAACACTTGAGAGGGAACTAGCAGAGGAAACTATCTCCTGGGTTAAATCCAGTTCCTCATAATGCCACCCACTACATCATACAATCCTTTCAAAGCTGCACTAATTCCTTTCCATAAACTGGAGCACAGGTATTTTGTCATCAAAACATACTGCTGGAAAATACACTTAACACTTACACTAGTTCATACCTGAGTGTAGGGTTTGGACTTTTCAGTGGCAGTTCAGTAGTAGACACTTTAATGACAAATAAGAAGCAAGCAAGGTTTCACACACCAAGCATTGCATTAATTTAGTTTCAAGGTGATGAGGGAATTAATTATAATGCATTATGAAAAAGGAAAAAAAAAAAAAAGCTGAAAATTACTAGCCACATGGAAATGCTCAAGAGCAGTATGAAAAGAAAAAAAGAAAAGAGAAAAGAAAAGAGAAGAGAAGAGAAGAGAAGAGAAAAGAAAAGAAAAGAAAAGAAAAGAAAAGAAAAGAAAAGAAAAGAAAAGAAAAGAAAAGAAAAGAAAAGAAAAGAAAAGAAAAGAAAAGAAAAGAAAAGAAAAGAAAAGAAAAGAAAAGAAAAGAAAAGAAAAGAAAAGAAAAGGAGAATCATAGAATCAGTCAAGGTTGGAAGAGACCACAAGGATCATCTAGTTCCAACCCCTCTGCCTTGAGCAGGGACACCTCACACTGGATCAGTCTGTCCAGAGCCTCATCCAGCCTGGCCTTAAAGGCCTCTAGAGATGAGACTTCCACCACCTCCCCTGGGCAACCTGTCACAGGGTCTTACCACCCTCATGCTGAAGAACTTCTTCCTAACATCCAGTCTGAATCTACCCATTTCCAGCTTTGTTCCATTCCCCCCCAGTCCTATCACTACCTGATAGCCTAAAAAGTCCCTCTCCAGTAGGGACTTCAGTATCCCTTAGGATACTGAAAGGTCACAATAAGTTTGCCTTGGAGCCTTCTCCTCTCCAAACTGAACAGCCCCAGGAACTAGGTAGCATCACAGAAGAAAAGAAAAAAAAATCCACGGGAATACATGTGGTGGTTTAGATGCATATTTTCAACGTAGTAGATGCTACCTAACGTTTTGCCAAGACTAAGGCCTGAGCTCATCCTTCTTCACCTTCTTTTCATTCCACTTACATCTTCCATCCAGTTCAGGGGGGAAAAAAACAAGACAGAAATGCAATGAAGTAGCTCCGTTGTGGAAGATTTCTTCAAGAAGAAGCTAAATAGGTTTCCAGTAAGAAGGGCCATACATACTTTCCAAAGGTTTTTGGCACCGCAGTGGGATCCCTTTCAGATTTCTGCTTCTTCAGAAACCTTTAATCATCTTTGTTGCTGGCAAGACATCTGTTAAAAGTTTTGGAAAACCGAGAACGAAAAGGCTCATACCTCTTACAGAATTCACTAATAGAAAGTGAGAAATAAAACCTGCACAGTATTACTTGAAACTTCAAAATGTGCTGATAATAGATGGAATCTGGCTAGAAACAGCCAGGAGCTGAAGGCCCTGTGGTAAGCATCTCCAGAGCTAGGTTCTTACAGGAATTCAGCAATCTACCTACACTTCAACCGCGATCTGAACCCAAAGAAAAGTAAAAAGTTACTTTTTATTCACGTAAAGAGAACCTCATCTCTTGCCCCAAATACACTTCTCTCCTCTTGCCACGGCTCCTTATCCTGCATCTTCTCCAGCTGTCACGGAACCTGCTACTATACAACCGTAGTGCACTTCCTGCCAGATGGAGCTCCATATTCTCCGAAAATGCTATTCAAGATGGGTAGACTGCAAAAACTGAATCCCCAGACGCGAGAATGTCAAGATCAGCAGAATCTAGAGAAACTTCACAGAAGTTCTTGCACTCCTGCCTCAGAAAATTGGAGGTATGTACGGTCCCAGCCAGCTGGAGAGGTGCTGATAGCCTCTGAAGAGAAAAAATAAATAATCAGACTGGGGACTTGCTGAGAGAAGACTGCTTCAGTCCTTGCACATTTAAATAAACTGACTAAAAATCTTGAAGAGGCTCTGACCCTTCATCTATATGAATCATAGTTAAAGGCCTTTGTGAGCAATCCTACGCTGCTGGGAGTTTCCACAGTGCAAGACTGTCCTCAGTCCTCTCACCACTGCTGGTCTTAACGTTCTGTAACTACGAAAAACAGCAGGGCTTGAAATTTTATCCATGTTTTGTTTGCAACTGCTATCTTGCATCATTAAGCAATTATGAGTTAAGCAGAATCATAATTTATATATATATATATATATAAAACCCAACAAACAAGACTTCAAACCTGTGTAGATGTTGACAAAGTCAAATGCTACAGCTGAGTCACACAATGAGCCTCCTGGGCACTGAATCAAAATTCAACTCCCAAACCCCAGTGAGCTTTTCAGCTCTCTTTCTTCTGTGGTTGTTGCTGGCAAAAGAAGCAGCAGGTAAGGTTATGCCTTCCTCTGCCCAGAAAGAAAAAGATGAGCAGCTCTGCATCCCTCTGGC
>VWZI01003743.1:37059-53142 GCA_013396835.1 Psilopogon haemacephalus | reverse complement strand
ATGATCTTTGAGGTCTCTTCCAACCTAGACCATTCTATGTTTCTACGATTCTATGATTCTATGTCTCCATACAAAGAAACATGAAGTATTACACTATACGCCTTTTAATTGTCTCCCACCTTTCATTTCACAATGGTTTTAGCTCAAAACTACATAAACAACAACCTAGGAACAGAGATCAAATTCCTGTAATTCACTTACTAGCTCTTGCCAAAATTTAAATGAAGAGCTACATGGTCACTGTTAAAAATAAAAAAAAACCCACAGAGCAAACTAACCAACCGAACTAACCACAGTAACAACAAAATGAAGCAGCCATGTTTAAGTGCTCATACTGTTCTAGACTGTATAAAAAAATACGGACCATTAGACAAACTCAGCCCTGTGCTAATCTCACAGTGGATACCTAAGCAGTTCTTAGTAAAAAGACAGAAAAAAATTCTTTCAGCTATCAGAAAACATTCTGGTATCAGTTTGCCCCCTATTTCTCCATGGAACAGCATCTGCTATAAAAGCATACAGGCCACATGGAATATAAAGAGATACCACATTCACTTCCTAAAGTAATTTCTGTCACGAGGGCAGGCTGAGGGAGCTGGGGTGGCCAGCCTGGAAAAGAGAAGGTTCCAGGGAGACCTAATAGCAGCCTGCCATTTTCAGAAGGGGGCTACAAGAAGGCTGCAGAGAGATTGTTTGCAAAGGCCTGCAGGGACAGGCTGAGGGTAATTGCTTCAAACTAAAACAGAGAGGATTTAGATTGGATGTTAGGAACAAGTTCTGCACCATGAGGGTGGTGGAACACTGCAACAGGTTGCCCGGAGAGGTATTTGGGGCCCCATTCATGGAGCTATTCAAGGTGAGACTGAGCAACCTGATCTGGTTGAGGATGTTCCTGCTGAAGGCAGAAGGTGTTGAATTTTGGAGGTCACTTCCAACCCAGACCATTTTATGATTCGATGATTCTGTGATTCTTGGATTAGATATAAAACCCCTAAAATTGCTGTGCAAATACAGCATACTTATAGACACTTCTATGCATAGCGTTACAGACACCTAACAACAGAATGCCATATTTCGCATCTACCTAAGCTCAGAATTTATCTCTTTTACTGAACACTTTTAAATTATCCATATGTAACCCCAATGAACTTCCAGTCTTGACTTGGTATTTTCATGTTACAACAGTGAAGTTACGTATTAAGGTAAGTGTGCCTGTAAATCTTGTAGGCACAAAATCACATATGCAAGTGATAGTTATGGAGTAGCACAGCTATCAATTTTATGAGTGCAAAATAAGCACCTAAAGTCATGCATGTACACACACAAACTCATTCAACTGACCTCATAACATGGCTACTAATAAAACCAAAACCACAACAAAGAAAGCAGTGGGGTAAGGCACTTCAAAAGTAGCCATTTAATTTTTTTTTTTTTTTGTTTCAATTAAAAAAGAGATAAAAGTTGCAAATTTCTATTGGGAACACAAGAAACCCTCTGCATAAAAAGGATAAGAAAGTAAATGAGGAAAAGAAAGGATAAAACAATAGCACATTTGTGTACCCAAATCATCTCCTCAGGAAAAAAATGATGCCATAAAGCAGTTCTCTGCTCTTGTGTACAGAAAAATAACACCACAAACCCCAACAACAACCAACCAAGCAAAACTCAATTTGCAATGAATACCTTCCTCTGCTTAATTGGTCTCATTTCTAGGTCTAGACCAGCTCTTAATATTTCCACTTCTAAACAAGGAAGGGCAACTTAGCTACACTGCTACCTAAAATTCTCTACTGCAAAAGTCATTGGCAAGAACCTACTGCTGGCAGCTGTAAAACAAAACTAAACAAAACATCAACAAAAAAACCCCAAACTTTACCTGCCATTTGCTTTTCTTTAGAAACCTCCCCAAAAAACCAAAAATCAAACAAAAAAAAAATCCCTTGCCCTTTTGTCTGATTGTCATATTTCATGATGGATAGAAGGGGATAAAAAGATTATAAAGCAATGGGGAGATTCTGTTGCCAGGTTCAAATTCTAAAACACAGTAAGACTTGATATAACAATATAATGAATATCAAAGGTAAATGATACTTAGAGAAATGTGGTTGTTTAGAAACTTATCACCACTACCAATTGAAGTTCACCAGCCCATGGTGAGAAGGGACCCACCTGGGTAGGGGTCAAACCACCTCTTGGGAAGAGGCAGAGGGTCCCAGGTGGGCTTAACCCTTTACAACTGGAGGAGGAGGTGACAAAAAGCAGCCCTGAGGAAAAGGACTTGGGGGTGCCCATGGCATGGCAGCAAGCTAAAGCTCTATTTACAGTAAAGCAACATTTCCAAGCATATATACACAATGCATTTACAGATATTTACAATTATATACAATTGACAAATGATACAGAAATCCAATCTTTCCTCCTGGACTGAGAAAGCGCAGAGGGGGCCGATGCCACCTCCTTCTCTCTCCCCAGAGAGAAAACAAAAAGCAAAGCTTACGTGTTATCTGGAAAATGTCAGTGGAGGAGTTAGAGAGGAGCAAAGGAACAGCAAACAGATCCAGTGCCCAAGAGCCAAGAAGAAAGAATTTTTTATACATTGTTTTTTAATACCTCTTAGCACACCAGTGAATGATACAAACTTCATCATTACTGTCTTATTACAACCAATGCCCTGCTCACTCAGATTCTGCACTGAACTCTCAGGAAAGTACCAATTTCTCCTATTACAATATTCCAATAAGCCTTAAGCTACCACAAGGAATATTTATCTTCATTCAAAGTCAAGAAACAGAAAAAGGGAGACACACAGAAGGCTGAGAACTGTGTTGTGTATAGGCAGTGCAAAAGAAAGACAAAATTTTCCTAGAGTCAGGCATGAACCCAGAAGAAACAGGTAAAACCCCAAGAAATACCTTTAGTAAAAAAACAAAAACAAAACAAACAAACAAAAAAAACTCCAAACACACAGAGTATCTGAAACTGTATAAAAGAGCAATGGACACCGATTATACAAACAAACAGGCGTCATGAGCCTGGATATGTAATACTGGAAACAGAAATGCGGAGCCACTTAGCAACGCACAGTAACCACCAGAAACAGTACATTTATAATCACATCATTACTGTTGTCTCTTCAATCCTCTGGGAGTACTGGGAGCCTTCTGCAGACCCATAGGAAATAAAATTACTTTTCTGGCACACACACAACTACACAGAATGGTCTGGGTTGGAAGGGGCCTCCAAAGACCATCCAGTCCAACCCCCTCTGCACTCAGCAGGGACATTCTCAACCAGATAAGGTTGCCCACAGCCCTGTCCAGCCTCACCTTGAATAGCTCCAGGGATGGGGCCCTCAAATACCTTCGTGGGCAACCTGTTGCAGTGTTCCACCACCTTCATGGTGCAGAACTTGTTCCTAACATCCAGTGTAATTCTGCTCTGCTCTAGTTTGAAGCCATTGCCCTTGTTCTGTCCCTGCAGGCCTTCGCAAACAGTATCTCAGCAGCCTTCTTTTAGCCCACTTCAGGTACTGACAGGCTGCTGTTAGGTCTCTCTGGAACCTTCTCTTCTCCAGGCTGAACACCCCCAACTCCCTCAGCCTGTTTTCATAGCAGAGCTGCTCCAACTCCCTGATCATTTTTGTGGCTGTCCTCTGGAGCTGCTCCATCAGGGCCATGTCCTTCCTGTACTGAGGGCTCCGTTGGATGCAGTTCTCCAGGTGAGGTCTCAGCAGAGCAGAGGGGCAGGATCCCCTCTCTCCGTCTCTGGTCACGCTGCTTTGGATGCAGCCCAGGCTGTCACTGGCCTTCTGTGCTGCAAGCACACAGTGCCTGCTCATGTCCAGCTTGTCATCCACCAGCATCCCCAAGTCCTTTTCCTCAGGGCTGCTTTTTGTCACCTCCTCCTCCAGTTGTAAAGGGTTAAGCCCACCTGGGACCCCCTGCCTCTTCCCAAGAGGTGGTTTGACCCCTACCCAGGTGGGTCCCTTCTCGCAAGGGATGGTTTGACCCTTTTCTCCCAGGTATCATGGTTAGACACTCCCACTTCCTGCTAGGATTTGGACTATAAAGGGGGGGACCCAGCCCCCACCTTGTTCTCTCTTTCGTCTTCGCCTGGCTGCTGGAGGCGGTGCCTGCCGTTCCCCGCCGCTCATCCACGTGCTCGACAAACCCGCCGCCGTCACCCTTTTCTCTCGCCTGGCACGGGGACTGTCTCTCCGCATTTAAGAACTGTTCTTGCAACCTGCTTTTCCTTCAGCACCACCAAGCCGCCGGATCTTGGTTTAGGACTAAAAAGACCCCTGCCGCGGTTGTATTCTTTTTTTTCTTTTCCCCTTCTCCCGGGTTTTCTGTATCTCTTCCCTCGCTTCCACACCGTTGCATTCTCGTTTCCCCCCTCCTCCCACCTCCTGTAAAACAAAGCCCCTTTTCCCTGTCATTTATTGTTAAAAGTTTCTTCATACCCATTTTCACTTCCAAACCGCTTTGAGTTTTCATTTGGGCTTTTGGGCTCGGGGTAGCTTGGCTTTACACCAATACACCAGTCTGTATTGATAGTGAGGATTGTTCCAGCTGTGCTGGCTTGAGGCTAACTGGAATATTTTAATGAGGAAAAATTAGATTATAGGCTGTGAAAACACCGGTGATGTGTACTTCGCTCATAGGTTTGCTGAGATGTATAAAAACAAGGACACAAACATAGATAAGACAGTCTGTCGGAGTCTGTGTCTCTCCCTGGTTTGTTGGATGGATCTGTGTAACCCAACTAATCATTCTGCTTCTCACCCTCCTTGCCAATCCCTCCAACTCACCTTGCATGTAAAGCAGATTCTGGGATTAGAGAGGTGGGTGGAAAGAAGGTGGAAGAGTGGTTGGGAGCTCCTCCTGGGGACTGATTTCTGGGAGGGGGATTGTGTTTCTGCATTACTTTTAACTTGTGTATTTCTGTATATAGCTGTAAACATTTGTCATATATTGTAAACATCTGCTAGTATATTGTGCTAAGATGTGAATATAAAGCTTCATTCCCTAACTTCCAACTGGCTGAGTGTACTCTGGGTGACTTCATTGTGTGTGTGTGGGTAACTTCCAAACCATCACACCAGCCCAGGGTGCAGGACCCTGCGCTTGCTCTTGTTGAATCTCACAAGGTTCACTTGGGCCCATCTCTCCAGCTTGTCCAGGTCTCTCTGGATGCCATCCCATCCCTCTGTCAGTACATTAACACCACCGGAAGAAGCAAATCTTAAACAGAGACACTCTACAGGATTAGAGACAGAGATGACATTGCTGCTGTCAGCTCCAGGATGTGTAAGGCAGATGCTTTTAATTGCAAGGAAGAAATACTCAGAGTTTACTGTTAGTCTTCAGACACAAAAACCTCCTACCCTAGTGCAGAATAATGGCACTTATGGACAAGGTTATTTCCAGACACCTTAAGAGGCAGTGAATCATACGGACATAGACTCCAAATCATTCCATTCAGCAATGACTCATCTTTTTCTTTTCTTCTTTCACTCTCTATATGACTGTAATCCTTCTTTTCTCACTTACTTCTGAATGTCCCCAGATTCAGAAATTCTCTTCTCCCCTTTGCATTTGCTTTGCTTTCTTTCTGTTTTCTGTAGTCTGTTTCCTTATTCATCTGAAACTCTGCCACTTCCATCCTATAACTCTTAACCAATAACTTCAGCATAACTTCATTTCAATAGACTAATGTTGGTTGCATTGAAAAGGCATGACCCGATGTCTTCCAGCAGATATCTATGACAGTGATATAGGCAAGCATTCACCATACACTTTTCAATCACGTTCTGAATTTTTGTCATCCAAATCTAGGCCTTCAGAACCTTTGTTTCTGGTAGATTCCTGCATTAAGACTGTCCTTGCCTAGCAACACCTTTTCTTCATACTCAGGACCACACTGTCTTGGTCTGTGATCACACATATGCAAATAGTAGTTACCAGAAGAAAAGGAGATTGCTGGGATTTCCTCTTAAAACCCTTGCTGAATGGTGGGAATGCCACCAAGCAGAGCTCTGCAGTCAGTTCAGAAGGAGCGCTTTGAGCACTGCCCTATGGTACAAAAGCCTGCTCTAAGTAAGTTCATTTCTTAATGGAAAATTATATTCTTCCTGCTCTTAAATTCTGCCTGTCATTTGACTGGGACATAACATTTTTCACTTGCCGTACTGCAATATAGCCTCCAAGACTACTGCTTTTCTCCTGCCTCATTTTAATCATAATTTTCCAATTAATAATGTTACATAATAAAAATGTTAGAGCGAGGCAATTAAAAATAGAAAAAGCAGCTTACAGAACACTGGAGCATGCAGCATGTGTAGCAACACATGTCAAATCATAAAAGCTGTGGCATCTTCTCAACACATCAGAAATCAAACCAATTTTGTAAGAGATAGAATGCAAATAATTTCAACCATCTTTTGCTCTCTCAGATTTAATCTGTGAACAAGCAAAGCAAATAAATGGTAGGGATTTCTATTAGTAACAGAAATATGCAACCTATACACCAAATATATTTATTTAACATCACAAGTACTAGAATCTATATGGAATACTGTTATGGTCTGGACTTGACTAGCAAATGAGTTCACATACAGCCAAACACATGCCAGCCTCCTGGTGGGATAAGGAGGAGGATCAGGAGCAAAAGGAATAAATAAAAGGTTGAGATAAGGATAGTTTAATGGAATAATAATACGGGAAATACCAGATTTTACAAGAAAGCAAAAGCAAGCAAGCCAAGCAGCAGAGAAGGACATTCTGAAGCCCAGATGTGGAAGAAGAGCAAGAAAATACCAGAAACAGGAAATATTACAGGCCACAGACTGAACTCCAAGCCACATCATCCTATTCCTGGCCAGCCCTTTAAGAGGGGGCATGATGGCAGCATGGCGTCAAATACCCATTAGCCTGTTGTGGTGGTTTGAGAGGTTCTACGTTATCCCAGACTCCCTAAAAAAAAATTACAAAGACCAGCCGGTTGTCTTGATTGAGCTACAACTTGGACAAATACTCATCACAGAGTTTACATAGTCACAGAAACACAGAATGCATGCATTTGGAAGTGACCTCCAAGCTCATCCAGTCCAACTTTCACCCCAGCACTGAAAGGTTAATACTAAACTGTGAGGGTGACAAAGCCCTGGAACAGACTGCCCAGATGGGTTTTGGAGTCTGCCTCTCTGGAGATATTCAAGACCTGCCTGGATGTGTTCCTGTGTGATCTGGTCTAGGTGATACTGCTCTGGCAGGGGGGTTGGACTGGATGAGCTTTCGAGGTTCCTTTCAGCCCCTGACATTCTGTGATTCTGTGAAACCATGTCCCTAAGTGCAAGCTCCACACAGTGCTTAAACACCTTCAGGGACCTGGGCAAACCATTCCAATAGCTGAGAACCCTCTCTGGGAAGAAATAGTTCCTAACATTCAGCCTGAACCTCCCCTGGCACAGCTTGGAACCACCTGCTCTGCTCCTGTATTTTGCCACGAGTCTTCCATAACACACTGAATGTTATAGATGTGTTTAAACTGTAAATTTAAAAATGGATTAACAGCTGGATGTAAGCTGCAGCACAGGAGGTTCCACCTCAACACAAGGGGGTACATCTTTACTGTAAGGGTCACAGAGCACTGAACAGGCTCCCCAGAGAGGTTGTGGAGTCTCCTTCTCTGGAGACTTTCAGGGCCTGTCTAGATGTGTTCCTCTGTGATCTGAGCTAGATTATGGTCCTGCTCTGGCAGGGGAGTTTGACTCAATGATCTCTTAGGGTCCTTTCGAACCCCTGACATCTTGTGATCCTGTGATTAGATTTAGAACTGAACTTAGGTACTGCAATTGGCCCTCACATCTTACACCTGGTTTGTGGCCTAATTGCTCCCAGGCAGTGCCTGGCAAAGAAGTTAGCATCGCTCTCTGAAAAATCATTTTGCAAACTCCTTCCAGCATGACCTAGCACATAACTGGTCTATGGATTGTCGCTTCGTACAATGAAGGGAAGGTATTTGGGAATCTGAGTTTTCAAATTTAGCTACTAAAAATTAATGTAAGAGGAAATAAAGTTGAACTTACCAATGTACAGATGTACAGGATACATTTTCTGAAGAAGAAACTACTTATCCACACCACTACCCAAATGGATGAAAGCTTAGGGGAAAGCATCCCAGAGAAGGGCCACAAGGATATCAGAGGGCTGGAGCTGCCCTGCTATGAGGACAGGCTGAGAGAGTTGGGGTTGTTCAGTTTGGAGAAGAGAAGGCTTCGAGGAGACCTTCTTATGGACTTTCAGTATCTGAAGGGGGCTACAAGAAAGCTGGACTTTTTAGGGTGGCAGGTAGTGATAGGACTGAGTGGAATGGATCCAAGCTAGAGGAGGTCCGATTTGGATTAGACTTTAGGAATAAGTTCCTTAGCATAAGGGTGGTGAGACACTGGAACAGGTTTCCCAGGGAGGTGGTGGAAGCCTCATCCCTCGATGTTTTTTAAGGCCAGGCTCCCTGAGCAGCCTCTTCCAGTGCCTCATAACCCTTTCCGTGAAAAAATGTTTCCTAATGTGCAGCCTGACCCTGCCCTGGAGCATCTTGAGGCCATTCCCTCTTGCTCTGCAATGAGTGACTTGTGAACAGAGCCCAGTGCCTGCCTCTCTACATCCTCCTTTCAGGAGCTGCAGAGCTCTCCTCTCAGCCTCCTTGTGTGCAGACTAACAGCCCCAGCTTCCTCAGCCACTCCTCACAGCTTTGTTCTTCAGCCCCTGCCCATCTCAGTCACCCTTCCCTGTCCCCGCTGCAGTCCCTCCATGTCCTTCCTGTGCTGAGCACAGGAGCACAGCACCTGAGGTGCAGTCTCACCAAGGCTGAGTGCAGAGGGACAATCATCTCCCTGGTCCTGCTGGCCACACTGTTTCTGATACAGGCCAGGGTGGCATTGGCCCCCTTGGCCACCTGGGCACACTGCTGGCTCACATTCATCCTCCTGTCAATCAGTCTTCCCAGGTCCTTTTCCTCCACAGACCTCTCTTGCCATTCTTCCCCAAGCCTGTAGCCTTGCATGGGTGGTTGTGGCCCAAATGCAAGACCTGGATCTTGGCCTTAGCCCATGGGTCCAACCTACCCAGATCCCTCTGTAGACCTTTCTGACTCCCAAGCACATCAACACTCCCACCCAATTTCTTGTCATCAACAAACTCCCTGAGGGTGCCCTCAGTCCTTTCATCCCAGTCACAGAATCACAGAATGATTTAGGTTGAAAGGGACCTCAAAGATCATCCAATTTCAACCTCCTGACATAGGCAGGGACACCTCCCACTCAAACACGTCACTTAAGGCCTCATCCAACCTGGCCTTGAGCATCTCCAGGGAGGGAGCAGCCACAACCTCCCTGGGAACCTGTGCCAGTGTCTCACCACCCTCACTGGAAAGAACTTCTTCCTAACATCTAGTCTAAATCTCCCATCTGCCAGTTTAAACCCAATCTTCCTTGTCCTGTCATTACTGCTCCCAGTATTGAGCCTTGGGGAACACCACTTGTAACTGCCCTCCAGGTGGCCTTAACTCCATTGACCTCTACTCTCTGGGCCCAGCTAGACAGTGCTTGACCCAGCAGAGCCTGTGCCCATCTAATCCACGAGCAGCCACCTTTTGTATGTGGATGCCATGAGAAACCTTGTCAAAAGCCTTATGAAAGTCCAGGTAAATAGCATCCACAGCCTTTCCTTCATCCCCTAGGCAGGTCATCTTGTCATGGAAGGTTTGTCAGGCAGGACCTGCCCTTCATAAACCCATGCTGACTGGGTTGTGCTTTTAAGAAGCACTTTGTCTGCCAGACCAACCACTTGTGGCTCAGCCACGCCTATCTTTATGGAGCTTTTCTAGTAAGTACATTTATCTCCAGCACAATAGTGATGCCTTTCACACAGGAGACAGCTGTTTACATGATGTTCAATATCCTTTTAATCCTCTCTAGACCTCAGACAGAAGGGCTGACAAACTGACACTTTTTATTACAGGTTATGCTGTACACAATAATCTTCTTTCACCTGGACTATTCTCCCACAAGCATTACAGACTTTGAATTATATCAAGGATTATTTCTAGTCTTTTTAGGAGGGAAGAAATTGTTTTTGTGGTGTGAAACGTGTGTGAATTACCTTTTCAAAATACAAAACACCTGTTGTCTCTTTATCTTAATGTCAGTGAAACTCCTTTGTGTTCATTTCAGGTAAAGTACACTTTACAGGTCCAATCACAGACATTTTTCTTCCCCAAAACGCGTTCATCATCTACACACATCTTACAAATGGCACTCTATAAAACACCATTAACAGGGCACACATCTACCATTCATTTGCACTGAAAACATTAAATATTAATATACATAAACTATTTATGATGAAGTATAATGGAACTAAAGTGCATTAATCAAAAATTTCAGAAAACATCCTCAATTAAAAACCGCAAACCCACTACAACACCAGAGAGTCTCTAACCATCAGACCAGCACTCACCTGTCCGGCAATTTTCACAATTAACGCAGAGTGTCTTAAACAGAGAACCTTTGTGGAGAAGCAGTCTTGGGAAAGGCAGCATAAGCTAACATCGCCTGTATTTTTAGGATCTGGAAGCCAAAGAACTCTGTCTCTCTCTTTACCATCACACTGCCATTTGCCAGGAGAAATGACTGAATGCTTACATGGAATCAAGGTTCCTGGGAGTAAGCTTCCCTGCTCTCTGCATACAGTGCATTCCCACTATTCCCAAAACCATTCTGCTATTAGCAAGAGGTAGGGATGGGGGGAAGGGAGGAAAGAGAGTGAAAGCCACCTGAACATTTGACCCTACACAGAACATATTCTGTGTTCTGGATGGAGAGTTAAGCCAGTGGGCAGAGAGGAATCACCCGACCCTAGGAGAAGGGGGGGAGGATGGGGAGGGGGGAGGATGGGGGGGCAGCGGGAGGGGAGGCAGTTACCCGATCCGCGGTGGGTGGTCACCTCACCCCCAGGTGGAAGGTACTGGATCATGTTTATATCCTCCTCTCTCCTGCCTCTATCTAAGAGGCAGCAACTGCCTGCTTACGCTCTCTTGCCTTTGCTCTTTGCTGCTACTACGAGAGCGCCTGACCACATGGCCATGCCTGCTTTGTAGTGTGGGGGCTGCATCCAAGGAGAATCCATTTGCACCCAGAGAAATTCACTGCCATCGAATCTGCTTTTATATATACCTGTATCTATTGCCTTTCCCTATATCTATGTGCCTCCTTTTTTCCTAAATACTTTTTTTTTTTTAATTGCCTTTTTACCTGCCAACTCTGTTCTTTTTGCTAATCCTTATACCTTCCCCTGCCTATCTTTGTCCCATGGGGAAAGGGGAGAAAGGAGAGGGGGGTAATCCCTAAATCCCTACACTGTGTTCCTTTGGGGTTTTGGCTAGGGAAAACTCCAACAGCTACACTCTGGAAGTGGACAAACCCACAAAAAAGTTTTAGTTTCCTTGATTTTCAGACTTGCAGAAAAAACATAATGCTCTTGGTTGTTACTACAGTTCCAGAGAAAAGTGAGAGGTTGAGCACATTTCCACTGCTTCTTTCTATGCAGGAGATAAATTACTGACCCCAGTTAACCATCTTTTTCCAAATTTTAAAAGGGGTGGCCACAGTATCTTTAGCAAAGCTGAGTCCTGCCAGATGGTGAACACTCCAGTTCATTATCAGACTGCTTAACTGTGCTTTATTTTAATATATGCAGTCCCCAGCACGACTTGTACTATTTGTTTGCTCGTAATTAAAGCCCTTAAGTGATTTGCTAAACCAACCTAATGTGAGTTTTCTAGCAGTGAGTTTCCAGCACCCAGACTAATAGGAAGAGCTCCAGTGACCTCACTCTTTTTCTTGCCTCTGTTTGATAATAATGTGCCACTCTCTGTCTTTTCCATGAAAACACTTACTGCTGTGGAAACTGCAAAAATTCAGCAGAGAACTCTAAGATTTCACATTTGGTTTACAAACTGCATGTGCAAAATTACTGTCTTCTATATTCTTTTGCAAATAACAGTATCACCCCTTGAGTACTGTGCCCAGTTCTGGGCCCCTCGGTTTAAGAAAGGTGTGCTTGAACATGTTCAGAGAAGGGCACCAAGGCTGATAAGGAGGCTAGAGCACAGCCCTGTGAGGAGAGGCTGAGGGAGCTGGGGGTGTTCAGTCTGGAGAAGAGGAGGCTCAAGGCAGGCCTCATTGCTCTTTACAACTATGTAAAAGGAGGTTGTGGCCAGGTGGGGTTGGTCTCTTCTCCCAGGCAACCAGAGACAGAACAAGAGGACACAGCCTCAAGCTGTGCCAGGGCAGGTTTAGGTTGGATGGGGCAGGTTTAGGTTGGATGTTAGGAAGAAGTTCTTCACAGAAAGAGTGATTGGCATTGGAATGGGCTGCCCGAGGAGTGGTGGAGTCCCCATCCCTGGAGATGTTTAAGAAGAGGCTGGATAAGGCACTTAGTGCCATGGTTTAGTTAATTAGAAGGTGTTAGGTGATAGGTTGGACTTGATGATCTTAGAGGTCTTTTCCAACCTGGTTAATTTTGCAATTCTGTAATTAACCCTACTCTGCACCGTAAACCATATCGCCAAGCACCACAGCCAAATGACCTTTAAACACAGCCAGGCTTGGTGACTCCACGATCTCCCTGGGCAGCACATTCCAATGCCTGACCACTCTTGCTGGGAACAAATTCCTCCTAATATCCAGTCTAAACCTGCCCTGCTGCAGCTTGAGGCCATTTCCACTTGTTCGGCACTAATGACCTGTGAGCACAGACCAGCACCAACCTCTCCACAACCTCCTTTCAGGTAGCTGTAGACAGCCATGAGGTCTGCCCTCAGCCTCCTGTTTTTCAAACTAAACAGACCCAGCTCCCTCAGTCACTCCTCATAAGATTTGTTCTCCAAAATAATGAGGTTTGTCCAAGACACCTTAGTAAGTTACACCTTAGTAAGTCGCTTGTCCATAGGTCATTAAGATACAGAGAAAAGGAAATATTCTTATTATTTTAATTCTAATTTTCTAAACTGCACATAATTTGTTATTTTTCTCCAGCCAAAAGAAGTACATGTCCTTGTTCATAATATGGATACAGCTTTTTAAAATAAAAAGTGCAGTTTCTGTGTATGCTTTGCTGTTTAAGGGAATTGTTTTTCTACCCTAAATATATTTTAAAAGTAAAGATTCAAAACCAGTATCCCCTCAGCAAATGCAACAAGCTTTATGAAACTGTAACAGAAATCAAATAGGCAAACTACAGAGGCCAGCACACAGCAAAGAAAAATCCTCTACAAATTACATGAAGAATAAATGTTGTGTTCTTATAGAATCACAGAATTGTCAGGGCTGGAAGAGACCTCAAGAATCATCTAATTCCAACTGCCCTGCCATGGGCAGGGACACATCACACTACATCAGGTTGCACACAGCCACATCCAGCCTGGCATTAAAAACATCCAGAGATGGGGCCTCCACAACTCCCTGGGCAACCTATGTCAGTGTCTCACCAATTTCATGGTGAAGATCTTCTTCCTGAGGTTTAATCTAAATCTGCCCCTCCTCTAGCCTGGATCCATTCCCTCCAGTTCTATCACTACCTGACACCCTAAAAAGTCCCTTGGTAGTTTTCTTGTTGCCCCCTTCAGATACTGGAAGGCCACAAAAAAGTCTCCTCAGAGCCTTCTCCTCCCCAGACTGAACAACCCCAATTCTCTCAACCTGTCCCCATAGTAGAGCAGTTCCAGTCCTCTGATCACCATCATGGTCCTTCTCTGGACATGTTCCAGCACCTCCTTTCCTGTCACAGGGGCTCCAGAACTGGACACAGTGCTCAAGGTGGGGTCTCACCAGAGTAGAGCAGACTATCTTGAATTTAAATACAGAAGTAACAGTTCAATAGCAGGCAGTTGAAATTTCAGTGCTATTTCTGTAAAAGCACTAACTTACAGGACTGAAGCAGGGGCATAAATGTGCCAAATCTAGATTTTGCTATAATCACCTTCACTATGATGAACCTGTACAACATCCAGAGTGTGATGATGTAAATAAATGTCACCGACAAAAGCCACTCTCCAGACACTTACATGACATTTCTATGAAACCAATACAAATGAAAAAGACTTTTTATTCCTTTCTTTGTTTGGTGGGGGCATTGGTTTTGTTGTTGTTGTTGTTTCTGTTACTTTGTTTTGCTGGTTTTTAATTCTTATAACCAAAATGTATGGAAACACTACTGATAATATGCAGGATCACCTGACTCTCTTGGTGGTAATGCTGGTTTAGAGAAGCAGCACACTGCATATTCTGCCTTATCACAGTTTCATTTATCCACAGTAGAGAACCTCCTACGTGCAGAGTATTTAACTGGGGATCATGAGAGCTATGCGACCTTTAAAGTCTCACCAAACAGGTGTAAAATTGCATGGACAGAAGCCTGGACTAGACAACCTAACAGGCTTACACTAACTTTGCAACTTCTCTAAGTATGGTAAATAATAGCCTTTAAAAAGAGCAAATTTATGTCTGCCTATCTATCTGCAGTTGAAGTTTCCCAAAGACATAAGTCAAATTTATAGAATTTAAGGCTTCATCTACCTCTTAAGTTACTTACGATTACAGATGTGTATTTGGTTTGGCTGAGCTGGAGTTAATTCTGCCCAGAGCATTTCCGAGTGCTGTGTTTCACAGTGCTGTAGCTCAGTCTTGATCTCACAGCACTGTTTTGGCTGCTGCTGAGCCAAAGACCCAGGCTGTGCTTTGCCAACATTCCCCCACCCAAAGAATATGCTGACGGGTAAGTAAGCCTTGGGAAGGGACAATCCAGGCCAGCTGATCCAAACTGACCAAAGGAGTGCTCCATACCATATGACATCAGTTCAGATATAAAACCTAAGTGAAAGAAGGAAGTGTGGGGACATTCATTGGTGGCATCTATGTGTATTAGAGCCCTGCTTCCCAGGAGTGACCAAAACACCATCTGCTGATGGGCAGTAGAGAATAACATCTCTGTTTTCTTTGGCTTCCACATGCAGCCTTCACATTTGCTTACAATTACAAAAATTACTTCTAGCTTATTGCAGACATTTTATTGCATTTTCCTTTTCCCCTATCCATCTAACAAGGCAAGTGATAAGAGTGGCTTTGGTGGGCCCTAGCCACAACATGATGTATAATATGGGAATGTGGAAAATGCTAGAACTCGTTACTTTTCTAGCTAGAAAGGGAACATTAAATCACAGTATCTAAAAAGTAAGGATTTGGTGTATGGTTTTTTGGGGTTTTTTTTGAAACATGAAAATTATTTCAACTATTCATTATTGTTTCTAGTGCCTATATTTTGAACTCTGGTAGTAATAGGTGTATTAACTATAACTCTTATCCATTAACTATAACACTTCACCAAATGCTGGTGAACTGTTACTGTCACTCTTGCAAAGTAGTATTGTGAATGATTACTTAGCTGAATCTAAAACTGAAATACCATATTCAGAGAAAGGCCACGGGAATGATCAGAGGACTGGAGCTGCTCTCCTATGAGGAGAGGCTGAGAGCTAGGACTGTTCAGTCTGGAGAAGGGAAGGCTCAGAGGACTCCTTCTTGTGGCCTTCCAGTATCTGAAGGGAGCTACAAGAAAGCTGGGGAGGAACTTTTAAGGGTGTCAGGTAGCGATAGGAATGAGGGGAATGGATCCAGGCTAGAGGAAGGCAGATTTAGATTAGAATCATAGAATCATAGAATGGTCTAGGTTGGAAGAGACCTCAAAGATCATCCAGTTCCAACCCCCTGCCACAGGCAGGGACACCTCCCACTAGATCAGGACGCTCAAGACCTCATCCAGCCTGGCCTTGAACACATCCAGGGAGGGAGCAGACACAACCCCCGTGGCCAACCTGTTCCAGTGCCTCACCACCCTCACTGTGAAGAACTTCTTCCTAACATCCCATTCAAATCTCCCCTTAGCCAATTTGAACCCATTCCCCCTCATCCTGTCATTACAAGACCTTGTGAACAGCCCCTCCCCAGCCCTCCTGTAGGCCCCC
>VWZI01003743.1:0-25512 GCA_013396835.1 Psilopogon haemacephalus | reverse complement strand
CTGCAGCATCAACTGGTGGTGAGATAAGACTGGGGAAGCAGGGAAACGTGGTAGGGGGGGTTTGGTTACCGTCTCTTGGGGATTTTGGTCTCCAGGAGGGGTGTGGTGTCTGTATTACCTTTTCACTGTATATATCTGTAAATATCTGTTATATCTTGTAAATATTTGCTTGTATATTGTGCACTGCTGTAAATATAAAGCTTCATTTATTAACTTCCAGTGTTTTCTGAGTTTTAGCCAGGGTTTACAAAATGAGGGGGGGGGCAGGTAACTGCTAAACCACTACACGTGGATATTGCTAATGCTTTCTTCTCTTTCCCAGCAAGGAATGAAGGCCTCAATTTGCATTCACCTGGAGAGGAATCCAGTATCAGTTCAACCCTCTGCCTCAAGGGTGGAAACACAGTTCAATGATCTGTCATTCAGTGATCCACTATGCAGTGGAGAAAGGTAAAGCTCCAGAACACATACAATTCATTGACGACATCATTGTGTGGGGCAAAACTGCTGAGGAAGTCTCCAATAAAGGTAACAAAATAATTGACATTCTATAGCAAGCAGGTTTTGTCATAAAGAGAGACAAGTTCAAAGGACCTTCCAGAGAAATTCCATTTCTGGAAGTGCAGTGGCAGGATGGTCGCCACCACATTCCACAGGATGTGATAAACAAAGTCTCCACTGTGGCAGTTCCCACAAATAAAAATGACACTCTTCCTTGGGTACAGTGGGATTTTGGAGGCTACACATCCCTGGATTCAGTCAAATTGTCAAACGTCTGCATGATGTGACTCGTAAGAGAAACCATTTTGAGTGGGTACCTGAACAACAAGCAGCCTTTGATCAGATAAAGCAAGAAGTAGTCCATGCTGTGGGCTTCGGACCTGTTCATTCTGGTCTAGGCATTAAAAACATTCTGTATACGGCTGTGAGTGACAATGGTCCAACTTGGAGTCTTTGGCAGAAAGCTCCAAATGAAACATCTGGTTGTCCACTTGGTTTCTGGGGTCATGGATACAAAGGTTCAGAGGCAGATTACACCCCAACAGAGAAAGAAATACTAGCAGCCTATGAAGGAATGAAAGCAGCTTCTGAAGTGATTGGGACTGAGTCACAATTGCTTTTAGCTCCTAGATTGCCTGTTCTAAACTGGCTGTTCAAAGGCAAAGGTTCATCACCGCATCACGCCACATATGCAACCTGGTCTACATGGATGGCTTTGATAACCCAACGAGCACGCATGGGTAATCTTGATCGACTTGGGCTGGTAGAAGTGATCACCAACTGGTCGGTAGGCACAGGCTGTACAAAACCTACAGAGGAGAGAACAATTTGTGCTGAGGAAGTTTGTCCCTATGGTGATGTTTCTGATCAGGAAAAGAACTATGCTTTGTTCACAGACGGTTCCTGTTGTCTTGTTGGGAACAAGCGAAGGTGGAAGTCAGCAGTCTGAAGTCCTACCAGGAGAGCTGCTGAAGCAAAAGATGGAGAAGGTGAATCCAGTCAATTTGCTGAGGTAAAAGCAGTCCAACTTGCTCTTGATGTGGCTGAACGAGAAAATTGGCCTATCCTTTACCTCTACACTGACTCATGGATGGTAGCCAATGCTCTATGGGGTTGGCTAAAGGACTGGAAAAAGAATAGTTGGCGGAGGAAAGGAAAGCCTATTTGGTGTGCTGATCTATGGGAGGACATTGATGAATGACTGGAGAGAATTCCAATGGAGGTGCGGCATGTAGATGCACACATGCCTAAAAGCAAAGCTATTGGGGAACATCAATACAACCATGAGGCAGATCAAGCTGCTAAAATTTCTCAAGTTGACACAAATGGTGACTTTGATCTTGATTGGAAACACTGAGGTGAACTGTCCTTAGCGCGGTGGTCATAGAATCAGTCAGGGTTGGAATGGACCACAAAGATCATCCAGTTCCACCCTCCCTGCCATGCGCAGGGACACCCTACGCTAGATCAGGCTGGCCGGAGCCTCATCCAACCTGGCTTTAAACACCCCCAGGATGGTCAAGGACATCAAGGCAGAGATGCAACATACCAATGGGCACATGATAGGTCAATTGACTTATCCATGGACACTATCACCCAAGTCATACATGACTGTGACATTTGTGCTGACATTACACAGGCTAAGCGAATCAAGCCCTTATGGTATGGTGAGAGATGGTCAAAGTACAAGTATGGTGAAGCTTCAAAGATTGATTACATCACTTTACCTCATTCTTGGTCTGGCAAGCAGTATGTGCTAACGATGGTAGATGCAAGCACTGGATGGCTGGAAACCTATCTAGTTCCACATGCTACTGCATGTAACACCATTCTTGGTTTGGAGAGACAAATCATGTGGAGACATGGAACTCCAGAGAGAATTGAATCAGACAATGGCACAAATTTCAAGAACAATCTTGTGAAAAACTGGGCCAAAGAGCACAATATTTAATGGACCTACCACATACTCTACTATACACCAGCTTCAGGAAAGGTCAAAGTAGATGGTGTGTATTGTGCTGGTTCGAACTAATTAGAGGATCTGAATCAGAAATTAGACTATAGGATGAGAAAGGTAAACAAAATTTGATTCTACTTCAATCATTTCTTTACCAAAATGGTATAAAGTTAGAACCAAAACAAAGATAAGACAGACTGCTTCACACTGTGTTGGCTACTGCATTGTGGGAATGCAAAATAATGAGGAGTCTGGCCTTGGTTCACACAGTTGAGGAAAACAATCTAATACAGGTCTCTGATTCTCATAAGATGGCAACTGCCTCCCACAACAGTGTAAGAGATAGTGAAACATCTGGTTAGAGAATAACAGATTATCATGCATATTAATGAGTGTGGCTGTTCTTAATTATGCCAATGAATTAACACGCTTCTGATTCACATGGACAGCGTGTGTAGAACTCATGCTACCAATCAGAATTAAACACATTGTCTTAGTCTGATAAGATACGCTATAAAAGAACTTTCCTTTTGCTAATAAAGGGTTCGACTTCATACATCATATTGGTGTGTTTGCATCATTCCGGCCCTGCACTAATAGGATGAACCCGGCATTCTGGTGAACCTGACAGTGATTCTGAATAAGAAGGGTTGGACACCATTTATCGGAGAAAGCACAGGATCCCACTGGCTGGCAGGAAGTTAAGCCAGGGCTGCTCGAGAAAAGCAGGAAGTGGATCCATAAAATAATTCAGCAGGACAGGGATTGCCACTTTAGCGGTAGAAAAGGCTGTGGGAAAGGCTTTTATGCAGCTGGTACAGAAAATAGATGTGCATTTGAAAGAAAGAGAATTGGTGAAACTTTTGATTTGGAGTCAGAAAAGGGGGTATTTGCAGGACATTTCAGGAGTTATTTTATGTAGATGTCTGGAAGGCTATCAATGCTGACTTATAGGAAGTGGTTACAGTGGGGAGTAAAGAGGCAAGAGGGATTGCCCCGACTTGGAGGACAGTAAAATTAATGCTGGAAGGGGAATCAAGAGAATCCCAAGAGAGACATATAAAATTCCTGGGCAAGAAAGGCTCAGCAAGGGGGCAAGAGACTGAGAATCCAGTGACTAAAGAAGAAAAGTGCATTGTGAAGATTCTCTTGCATATCCTCTCTAAGACAGGGGTTAAGTATGACTGATACAGACTGGGGTCTCTATCTCAGACTCTACCATGAAGATATTACAAGAAAGCAATGAAAAATGTCAGAAATGAACTGTAAGAACTTTGCTAATTTGTTTTGAATGTGGTGTGCAGTTTGCCTTCAAAAAGAGTGCTTCAAGACTTGTATTCCTAAAGCGATCAAGGACAGAAAGAGCTGTTAATGAGGTGCTACATATATCATGCTCTGCGGCATCTAAAGCTGAAGTTGCCATCAAAGGACATAAGTCCAGGCAGGTCCAGGACCCAGCAAATGCTTTTGAAATTAGCACTTGGGAATAGATTGGAGAAGTTTTATGGGACTCTGTAAGTCATGGTGAAAGGGACACAATCAGCCTTGTGGACACCTGGCAGTTGATTCTCAGAGCGTTACAGTCTAAAGGTGAGAAAACTGCTGCTAACAGCCACAAACTCTGATGGGAGTAAAACTGAGAACAAAGCTGAGGCGTTTCCAGCACAGATTAAAGTTTTTTCTTCAGACCCTACCTGATATACACTCCTTGAAGACAACGATGCTGATTCATCACCCAACCCTTCAGCCCTCCAGCCCCAATGGAGATAGATTCTGCTTCAGAGCCCTCCACAGATAATCACTTACATTTGGCAATATACAAAAGCTGCAATCAAATAACGCTTTCATTTCAAGTTACCCAAAATCTGAAGACTTTCATCACGCCCTGACCATTTATGCTCACCATTCAGACATGATGGAATGGGTGCTGCAACTGGTATCTAAGTTAAAAGAATTGGAGCAACAGCAACAGCTTCAAAAGCATTTCACAGAGGAGGAAGCTTGAGCCATAAAAAATCTCAAGTGTCAACATTCTAGAGACTACAAGCAAGATGAGGGGGTCTGGAACCGCTGCCACAAGTTTACCTTGTCCGTCTCTCACATCCACGGACTTATTGAAAGCTTTAAAGAAACAAGAAGAGAGTATGCAGTCCTTGTTATCACAGATGGAGCTGCTCAAGCTGCTATGCATCCCCACATCATCCAACAAGCCCAATCACTGGCCCTGACAACCTTTAAAGAAGTGCCTCAAATGGGAAAGCCTACATTCCCTTACGCTCATGTCAGGCAAAGAGAGAAATGTCTATCATCTACAGATCAACTGCAATGACCGAGGGGTGTACACACATGCGTTTGCAACACAGAAGGTCCTGAAGAATGGTCCCAGGTCAAAGCAGAGGAAATTGTTCCTGCAACTAGAGGTGTACTGATTCAGCAGGAGAAAACATCTGTCTGCAGCAATTTTCATCTCAGATTGCATCAGAGAACTAACTGCCTGAGGGAGAAACCTCCATGTTCAGTCTTGTTTTAGTTTCTTTGCAGGTTTTTCTAAACCCTTCTCTGCCAAGCAGGTACTGCACTTCCCAACTCCACACTCCACACCCCCCGCCCCCGGGCCCCTTCCTCCTCCCATCCCCACATGCCTGCAGCTTCTCTCCTGGTAGAGCTGGAACAGCCTTCACTCTCCCTGCTTCTCCCCTTCCTTTTCTTCAAAAAGAAGCTATCTCTTCTTTTAAAGTGACAGTGTCGAATATATATTTCACTGCTGAAGATTATGTTTTCTTTATAGATGCAAATTCTGATAATGTTTAGTTTAGTTTTCAATTGTAATAGATCTTAGACTTTAATGTTAATGGAAAAGATGGTTTTGATATGCATAATATTGTTCTGACATGGGAAATGCAAATGGAGAATGCATTCTAGTAACAGCAATGGTATTAGATAATATTAATGGGGGTGTATGAATAACNTTAGTTTATAGATTTTTAGCATTACCATAGCTAAGGTTAAGAGTTTGGAACAGAGATATTATAGTATAGTTTTGGGATTTTTTTCTTTCATATCAGTAGTAGAATAGGGATTATGTAAAGCTTTTTAAAAAAAAAAAAATTAAAGGAAAAAAGGGTTTTGGTACAACATATTGGCAAAGTTAAATGGCAAAGATTTAAAGGTTGTTGGATTCAGATTTGACACTAACACTGAGATTTCACTTGCAGCATGTTAGATTAGCTACCAGTTTGCTATAGCAGATGCATAGAGAGAAGTGATGCTTCTAGGAGATGCCTTACTACAGGTTATTGAAACTATTAAAAGGTACCATCACACCTATGCAGTTGAGTTACATTACAATCATGAAAGTATAGGATGAAATTAAAACAGACAACAAACCTACCTATACAGCATGCAACAGATGATCACTTTACAAGAGAAGTATTCCCTATAATATTGCAGCATAGCGAATACACCTGCTTATGCTAACTTGACACCTTTGAATAGATCTATTACTGTAGGGAAGGTATGTGTTTGTTGCCTACAGGTCTTTGATGGATACCAGCTTGTTATGTTCAGCCTGCTTTTGGCAGTGACCAGAAGTCTCGCTCAAGATGGCCATACAGACATCGTGGCAAGAAATCGAGTTGTACTCTGGAATACGGATGTTGTTAATCTTGTTAACATCAAACATTGTAATATGCAAGTGTAAACAAGCAAGGAGAAGTTTGCATGCACAGGATGATAGTTGCAAATACTACACCAGGAGTTACTTTTGCAGGCTTTACTAACTGGTTTAATGCACAAGCTTTCAGCAATTCTTTTAGGAGAAACAGGCAATGCTACACATAGGATACCAGCTCAAGGTATGGGAAAGATGGGAACAGTTGCTTTGTTGGTCGTCTGTATAGTAATGTTTAAAGAGTTGTGTTTATTATCTTTGCAAAGGGCCCTGCAACAGATAATAAACGCTGCCTTCTTTTTTTAAAGTAAAAAGGGGGAATTGTGGGAATGCAAAATAATGAGAAGTCTGGCCTTGGTTCACACAGTTGAGGAAAACAATCTAATACAGGTCTCTGATTCTCATAAGATGGCAACTGCCTCCCACAACGGTGTAAGAGATAGTGAAACATCTGGTTAGAGAATAACAGATTATCATGCATATTAATTAATAATTAAGCGGCTGTGCTTAATTATGACAATGAATTAACACGCTTCTGATTCACATGGACAGTGTGTGCTGAACTCATGTTACCAATCAGAATTAAACACATTGTCTTAGTCTGATAAGAAACACTATAAAAGAACTATCCTTTTGCTAATAAAGGGTTCGACTTTATATATCATATTGGTATGCTTGCGTCGTTCCGGCCCTGCACTAATAGGATGAACCGAGCACTTCATCTCTCTCCTTGCCTTCTTAGCTGGATCTGAATACCTTCACTAACTTCTTTCCTTCTGCTAATCTCTCGGCCTATCTACTTTTGCTTATCTGGCACATAAGACAGATAGTGAGATAAGACTGGGAAGTGTGGGAAGGTGAGGGGTGGTTGGGAGCCCCTCTTGGGGATCCTGATCTCTGGGAGGGGTGTGGTGTTTTTTGTATTACCTTTTTACTGTATATATCTGTAAATACCTGTTATATATTGTAAATATCTGCTTGTATATTGTGCAAAGCTGTAGATATAAGCCTTCATTTATTAGTTTCCAGCCAATAGAGTTCTAGCCTGTGTTATTTCAATGTGGGGGGGGAGTGAGGAACTGCCAAACCACCACAGAGATCCCGTGGTCTTTCACCCCAACTAAGGAGCCTTACCTTGACTTCCCAGCACACTTAGGAAGTGGCATTTAGTCACAGCTTGCATGAGTTACTCTTTAGAATGGAACGATTTTGGTACGAAAAGACCTTTCACATCACCAAGTCCAACCATAATCTAACTCTACCAAGTCTGGTGCTAAACTAGTTCCTGTAGCAGCACATCTTTGCATCTTTTAAGCACCTGCAGGGATGGGGATTCAACCACGTTCCTGGTTTGATAACCATCTCACTGAAGATCTTTCTTCTAATATCCAATCTAAATCTCTCCTGGTGCAACTTGAGGCCATCTCCTCTTGTTCTATCACTTTATGCTATGAAGAAATAGCTGACAACCACCTCACTACCACCCCCTTTCAGGGAGTTTTAGAGAGCAAGAAGGTCTCACTGAGGTCTCCTTTTCTCCAGACTGAACAATCCCAGTTCCTCCAGCAGCTGACTGGTGAAAACCTATTCTTCAGGTGCTTCACCAGCTTCATTACCCTTTTCTGGACCCACTCTAGGATCTCAATATCTTTGGTGAGGGGCCCAAAACTGCACGCAGTACTCAAAATGTGGCCTCACTAGTGCCAAGCACAGGGGGTCCTGATTGTCACATTACTACTGCTACAAGCTGGCATGCACATTTATCAAGCCTGTCCAGGTGCCTCTGTAGAGCCTTCCTAACAAGCTTGCAGGAGACCAATACAGTTATGCTCCCTTTCACCAATGAGTAGGTAAAACAAAGATTTCACCAGTATGCATTTATCAAGATTCTCAACAATAACCANATTTTGCATTTATCAAGATCCTCAACAAAAACCAAACAAACAAAAAAAAAAAAAAAAGGAAAGCTGAAAAACAGAATGTCCCCCAAGTTTAGATCAAAGTTCAAAGTATTAAATGAAAACTGCTTCCACTTAAAAGAAGACAGTGAGGAACTCTGTAACCTCAGTACTATAACCAGAGACCAAAAATATGTGACCCAAAGAAGTGATATCAGAAGAGAAAATGCCCTCCCAACAGTGGTTTTCTTAAAGCCTGTAACTAGGCTTGGCTGCAAATAAATAGGATCATAGAATCAGTGAGAGTTGAAAGGGACCACAAGGATAATTTAGTTCCAATGCCCTGATGGGCAGAGCCATCCTACTCTAGATCAGGCTGGACAGAGCCTCATCCAGCCTCGCTTTAAACACCTCCAAGGATGTGGCCCCAACTACCTCCCTGGGCAACTCATTCCAGGGTCTCACCACTCTCATGGTGAAGAACTTCCTCCTCACATCCAGTCTGAATCTACCTACCTCCAGCTTTGCTTTATTCCCCCTAGTTCCGTCACTATCTGATATCCTAAAAAGTCCCTCCCCAGCTTTCCTGTAGGCCCCCTTCAGATACTGGAAGGCCACAAAGTCACATCGGAGCCTTCTCTTCTCCACCCTGAACCGCCCCAAATCTTTCAGTCTGTCCCCATAGGAGAGGTGCTCCATCCCTCTGATCATCCTCGTGGCCCTTCTCTGGACATGCTCCAGCATGTCCACATCCCTCTTGTAAAAGGGGTTCCAGCCCTCTGATAATCCCTCTTGTAGTAATCCACCATCAGATGTTGCCAGGGAGAGTTTATTGGACACATGCTTACGTCCAAGGTATATACACAACTTTCTTACACTTACTACCCCTCTCAGATGACAGAGGAATTTCCAGTAGGCAATTCTTACACAGACAGTTCTTATAAGCCTCCCTCACACTTCCCTCATCAAACCTCACTACTGAGCATTTCTAAATCACTTACAGTAGCTGCAGATTTCTTTAGTCTCTTTTCCTAAACAAAACCTTGGTGCTTCAGCCTCTGTTAGGTAAAGTAGCTTTAAACCTTGTCCTAGTGTACAGAAAATACACATCACTTAAAAGGGTGAGTACACGAAGAGTGAAGCATTGCCCAGAGCTTTCACAATGATCATTGTGTCTACTCCTGTAATGGGTTTGGAACCTCCTCCCCACTACTTGAAATTTACCCAATATAACTCAGATGTTTTGGCAGCAAAATGAAGCTCTATTTAGTGCACTGCAAAAATTCCAACCATATATAGATAATATGTATATACAAGTTAGAAGTAATACAGAAATCCCAGTTCCCTCCCAGACAAAGCAAACTGCCCAGAAGGGCTCAAGGCTAACTGTCCCCCTTTCTGTTTCCTCCTCCTGCTCCTATCTCAGAAACCAACACATAAACACAGTGGAAACTTATGTGGTAATTGCCGAAGTTAGAGGTGAGGTGTCAGAACAGCTTGGGTTTAGAAGAAAAAGGATTAGATCCAATGACACTACCAGTGTGTTTGCAGCCAACACTAAGCTGGGAGCAAGTGTGGATCTGTTAGAGGGAAGCAGGGCTCTGCAGAGGGACCTAGACAGGCTGGACAGATGGGCACAGTCCAGTGACATGAGTTTTAACAAGTCCAAGTGCCAGGTTCTGCACTTGGCTGAAACAACCCCATGCAGTGCTACAGACTGGGAACAGAGTGGCTGGAGAGCAGCCAGGCAGAGAGGGACCTGGCGGTACTGGTTGGCAGCTAAACATGAACCAGCAGTGTGCCAAGGTGGCCAAGAAGGCCAATGGCATACTGGCTTGTATCAGGAACAGTGTGGCCAGCAGGACCAGGGAATTCATTATGCCCCTGTGCTCAGCACTGCTAAGGCCACACCTTGAGTTCTGTGTCCAGTTCCGGGGCACATGGTTTAAGAAAGATGTTGAGGTGCTTGAATATATACAGAGGACACCAAGACTGGTGAAGGGGCTGGAGCACAGCTGAGAGAAGCTGGAAGTGTTCAGCCTGGAGAAGAGAAGGCTCAGGGCAGGCCTCATTGCTCTCTGCAACTACCTGAAAGGACGTTGTAGCCAGGTGGGGTTGGTGTCTTCTCCCAGGCAACCAGTGACAGAACAAAAGGGCACAGCCTCAAGCAGGTTTAGGCTGGGTGTTAGGAAAAAGTTCTTAGCAGAAAGAGAGATTGGCATTAGAATGTGCTGCCTAGGGAGTGGTGGAGTCACCATCCCTGGAGGTGTTTAAAAGGAGGCTGGATGAGGCACTTAGTGCCATGGTTTAGTTAATTAGAAGAGTTAGGTGATAGGTTGGACTATGATCTTAGAGGTCTTTTCCAACCTGGTTAATTCTGTGATTCTGTGACACAGAGACAAGAGAGAGAGAAGTGAACAGGACAATGTCCCAAGAAAAAGTGCCTGAATATTATTCATATTTTTGACTTTTTATCGCATGCAGCAAACCAATGAATTATATAGACATCATCATTATTTTCTTTTCACAACCAATGATCTAATTTCTCTCATTAAAATATTCCAGTTAGCCTCGAACCAGCATAACACCTCACAGAGGTGCACAGCAGATCGCACATCTTCTGTACCATCCAGCCAGCAGGCAAGTTGCAACCTACAGAGTTGTTCACACTATGTACTAGTAAATGATGTATCTGGATAACAAAGGGAACATTGCAATAATTCTAGTTTACAATAGTTTAATCCTAATCTTTGTCTCTTTCAATAATCTGACTATAAACTAAATTCCATTAATTCCAGGACCAACTTTGAGAATTATTAAAGGATATTTTTCAATTAATATTTCAAAGAAATATAAAAATATTTCCAACGAAGTTGTCTGGGTTTATACTAGTAAAAATCAAAGGGAGAAGAACCACAGAATGGCCTAGACTGGAAGATACCTCAGAGATCATCTAACCCAAGCCCCTGCCATGGGCAGCAACGCTTCTCAACTAGCCCAGATAACTCAAGGCCACATCCAACCTGGCCTTCAACATCTCCAGGGAGATGGTCAATCCATTCCAGAGTCTTGCCAACCTCTTAGTGAAAAATTTCTTCCCAATATCCAATCTAAACCTATTCTCCTCCAATTTAAATTCATTTCCCCTTGTCCTATCAATGGACACTCTTGTACAAAGTCCCTATGCAGCCTTCCTATAGGATCCCTTCACGCATTGGGAGGCAGCCATAAGGTCCTCTTGGAGTCTTCTCCATGCTGAACAATCCCAGTTCCCTTTGCCTATCCTCATGGCAGAGGTGTTTCAGCATCTGGATCACCTTTGTGGCCATCCTCTGGACTTGCTCCAACACATCTATGTCCCTCTTATTACCATAAGGGATACTAGAAGTGGATATAGTATTAAATGTGGGGTCTCACAAGAACCTATCTGTAACATCAAATGTCTCTCACACACTCACGAGTAATTTAATTATTGTTAAGGTCTTAGACTACCCAAGGTTTTTGGTGTTTTTTCCCTGGTGCAGATGTTGACATCTGTAAATGTTAGTGCCTTTTAACCTCCCCCAGGCATCATAACACCTGGAGAAACTACAGAGAAGGCAACATGGATTCTTTTAAAAATTACTGCAGCAGCTGCCAAGCCAGGAGAAAGCAGCATTGTACCAACCATCACTCTTTTCAAACACAGTCTTCCAGTGACACTAGGAAATCTACAATGGGAACATAGATTAGCCTAGGACAAAACATTTCAGCATCCATTGGACAGACAGACTTTGTCACACACAAAGACTTTAATCAGGCAATTGTTTATTTAATATGGCAGTTACATCCTTATCAAAGTCATGTACAACTCATGTGGATATAACTTCTGTCTCATGGAATATGTTTGATTAAAATACTTGGATATTCTTTAAAATCACAAGCAAAAAGTGGGATATACACTTATTAGATTAAGTAATTTTTATCACCCCATTCATTTTATGTGGGAGGTCTACAAAATCTAAGTGAATCCAGGCAGACCTTAACAAGAGCAAGTTCAGGGTTCTGCACCTGTGCTGGAACAATCTTCACTATCAACACAGGCTGGGAGAGGAGGTGATAGAAAGCAGAAGGACTTGAGGGTGCTGGTGGATGAGAAGCTGGACATTAGCAGGCAGTGTAAGCTTGCAGCACAGAAGGCCAATGGCAGCCTGGGGTGCATCCAAAGCAGCATGACCAGAGATGGAGAGAGATCTTGCCCCTCTGCTGCTGAGACCTCACCTGCAGTGCTGCATCCAGCACTGCACTGTACTGAGGTACAAGAAGGACATGGACCTGATGGAGCAAGTCCAGAGGAGGACATGAAAATGCTCAGGGGCTTGGAGCACCTCTACTACAAGGACAGCTGAGGGAACTGAGGTGTTCAGCCTGGAGAAAAGAAGGCTCCAGGGAGACCTAATAGCAACCTGCCAGTACCTGAAAGGGCCTATAAGAAGACTGCAGAGAGACTGTTTGCAAAGGCCTGCAGGGACAGGGCGAGAGCAATGGCTTCAAACTAGAGAAGAGCAGATTTAGATTGTATGTGAGGAACAAGTTCTGCACCATGAGGGTAGTGGAACACTGGAACAGGTTGCCCTCGAAGGTGTTTGGGGCCCCATTCCTGGAGATATTCAAGGTGAGGCTGGACAAGGCTGTGGGCAACCTGATCTAGTTGAGGATGTGCCTGCAGACTGGAAAGGATCAGACTGGGTGACTGTATTGGGTTAAGGAAAGCTACCCTGAGCCCAAAAGCCCAATAAAAACTCAAAGTGATTTGGAAGTGAAAAGGGCATAAAACTTTAAACAATAAATAGAAGGGAAAAAGTTGTTTTTTTTTTACAGGAGGTGGGAGAAAGGGGAAACAAAATGCAGGATATGGGAATGAGGGAGAAAATACAGAAAATGTGGAGAAGGGGGAAAAGGAGAAATACAACAGCAGCAGGCACTTGAGCCCCAAAAGCTGAGATTCGGTGGTTGGTGGTGCTGAAGGAGACAAGGATGCAGGAATTTTATGTTGCAAAGAATTAGTGCCAATTCCAGACTAAATATAATGGTGGTCTCCACGCTGTGGTTTGAGAGCATGTGGTTTGGCAGCAGAGAAATGGCAAGCAGTGGCTCCAGCAACCAGGGCAAGGAGAAGAGAGAGAGAAAATGGACTCCCTTCCCTTTATATAGCCAAGATCCTAGCAGGAAGTGGGAGTGGCTAACCATGACACCTGGGAAAAGGGTCAGACCATCCCTTGGGAGGAGGCAGGGGGTCCTGAGTGGGTTTAACCCTTTACAATGACCTCTGGAGGTCCCTTCCACCCCAGACACTCTAAGTGAAAAATCATATGCTAATGAAATAACAGCAGTATTAGAATTTAATAAACACATAATGGATGCTGCAGTCTGATCTCAGAACTAAGGCCCAACAACATATTCCTGTTTGAAGGTATATCCCAGTCACAAGAGGAGTGTCACAAAATCGCACAAAACCAGTTACTGAATTGGAACTGGAGCAGAAGAAGAACTGCACCCCCTGCAGTGTGAATGCCATGCCACAATCAGGAAAACCAACAAGCAAAGCCATAGAAAAGCAAACCTATTCATTCAGAATAATTAATAAATCTAACAGCATAATAGTAATCATTACTTTCCCAGGTTCAATTCCCATTTACTTTGCATGTAAATAAAAGCTAATCCTGACAAACTACACTGCCGTAGCAGAAAGAGAAACGTGTAAAGTAGTGTCACCACTCTTTGTTTGTATTTTAGGCAGTTACTCAAATCCTTTCCAAAGATCTAGAACTCAAGATAAACAACTTCATCATCTTTATGCTTTAAGAGTATCTAGAGTAACAAAACTGGAAAAGTACTTATGATCCCCTGAACTTCATAACACCAGAATACTGCAAAATAAAAGCAAGCAGAGTACAATGCTTGGAACTTCAACATATAAATATCTTCCATATCCATTTCAATAACAGCATGATCTGTCATGCCTCAGGAGCCATGACTGGGGCCTGTACTCTTTAATGTCTCTACCAATGATCTGGGTGAGGGCATGGAGGCACCCTCAGTATGTCTGCAGATGACCCCAAGCTGAGTGGCTGTGTCCAGCTGCTAGAGGGTAGGTAGGCTTTGCATCCTGGACAGGCCAGACCCATGGACAAAGGCTAACTGTATGAAGTTCAACAAGGCCAAGTGCCAAGTCCTGCACCTGGGTCACAACAACCCTATGGGGAGCTACAGACTTGGGAGTGTGTGGTTGGAGAGCTGTGACTTGGAGATGGACCTTGGAGTGTCAGTTGGCAGTTGACTGAACATTAGTCAGCAGTGCCCAGGTGGCCAAGAAAGCCAATGGCATCCTGGTTCAGGTTAGAAACAGGGTAGGCAGCAGGGGATCATGTCCCTGTGCTCAGCATTGCTGAGGCTACACCCCACGTGCTGTGTTCAGCTCTGGGCAGAAGGACAGTAAGTACATTGAGGGGCTGCAGTATATCCAGAGAAGGGCAATGAGGCTGGAGAAGGGCCTAGTGCACCTGGGCTGTGAGGAGGGGTTGAGGGAGTTTGGGGTGTTCAGGCTGGAGAAGAGGAGGGTGAGGGCAGACCTCATTGCTCTCTACAGCTTCTGCTCCTTGGTGGCAGGAGACATGAGCAGAGGAAATGGTTCCAATCTAGATCTGCCCTTCCTAAACCCATGCTGGCTGGGCCTGATCCCTTGGCTATCCTGTAGGTGCTGTGTGATTGCACTGAAGATGACCTGTTCCATAACTTTGCCTGGCACTGAGGTCAGGCTGACAGGTCTGTAATTTCCTGGTTCCTCCTTCCAGCCCTTCATGTGGGTGGGCACCATGTTGGCCAGCTTCCGGTCTTCAGGGACCACTCCAGAGAGCCAGGACTGTTGATAGATGATAGAGAGTGGCTTGGCAAGCTCATCTGCCAGCTCTCTCTGCATCCTAGGATGGATCCCATCTGGTCCCATGGACATTCTCTTGGATTACAGGGGGATTATACTGGTCCCTGGCTCCTTCTGCCTGTTCAGGAGGCCAGTTGACCAGAAGACAACCTCTCCCATTATTGAAGATTGAGGAAAAGATGGTGTTGAATACCTCTGCCTTTTCCTCATCTTTTGTTATTATATTCCACTTCACATCCAATAATGAGGTGAGGTTGTCCTTGCCCCTTCTTTATAAAAACATTTTTTGTTTCCCTTTACAGCAGTGGCCAGTCTAAATTCTCATCGGGCTTTTGCCTCTCTAATTTTTTTCCTTCAATACCTAGTAACATATTGAATCTCTTCCTGGGATACCTCCCCTTTTTGCCAAAGGTGATATGCCCTCTTTTTTTCCCCTAATTCCTTTTAAAGCTCCTTGCCCATCCTGTCCAGTTGTCTCCCTCATCAGCTTGCCTTTCAGCACATTGGCACAGCCCATTCCTCGGCCTTCAGGAGTTCTTTCTTGAAGTAGGTCCAGCTTTCCTGGACCTCTTTGTTTTTAAGGGCTGTTTTCCAAGGAACTTTGAGAGTTAGTTCCTTAAGTAAGCCAAAGTCTGCCCTTCAGAAGTGCAGTGTGGAGTTTTTGTTGGTGCCCCTCCTGGTTTCACCATCTATTGTAAACTCTGTAATTTCATGGTCACTGGACCCCAGGCAGCCTCTGACCACCACATCTTCCACCAGCTCTTCTCCATTTGTATTCTCTATATGTATTTCCCTGAAAACCCCGCACCCAAACTGTATACAGAATTAGTTTAGGTTTATTTACAGGCTCAATTCAATCAGGAAAGTCTTCAAAGGTTGTTATGGGCAGATTTAGAGATTTAGGAAGTCAGAAAATGGAAAAGACTAAGCTGCAAATACAGCTTTACTCCACTATCAATCGGGCTGAGCAGAGAATTAGGGGAGCAGCAGGCTTCACTCATAAAGGTGAAATATTTGGCAATGATCCCTTGCTGGATTTCTCTGTGGCTCGGCTGCCTTCTGATGCTGTAAGCAATATCCAATTGTGAATCCAAACAGTAAAAGTCCAAAGCGGGTGGAAAAGCTGCCAAACTCAGAAGTGTCTTAAGACTCTGCTTCCACAAGACAGAGATTCGTGTCAGTAATGCTACCTGAGCAATGGCAGGGGAGAGCCAAAATGCTAGGTCTCCCCCAGCCAGAATAGCAGCCAGGGAGTTGGCTGTGGTATGGTCCCAGAGTAGCTGGGTCGGGTGCCACTGGCAGCTGTTTCAAATGTACCTGAGAACTTGCCAAGCATGCAATATTGCACATAATGGTGCAGAATTGGGGGACTGTCCAAAAGCAGGGGTGGTTCAAAACAGGAACTCTTTCAAGGCAGGAAACTCGCACCTTTTTCCCTTGCTCTATTTATGCTTTTCTAGACAAGGTGTCCATTTGCCATTTTATACTGGGCACAAAGAACCCAGCCAACCACCAGCCTGATGCCCAGCATGGGCTTCCACATAGGACAGTACACGTGTGGAGAAAGGTGACTTTTGCTGTTCCCCCTTCGTGCCCGCAGGGGTGGGGGAAAGCAGTTTTCACACCTTCTTCTCCTCCCCATTCAAACTTGCAGAGGGGCTGAGAAGGACAGAATTTGCAGAATTCCAAGTGGCAGAACTCAGAACTTGAATATTTTCATACTCTTGTGAGTCAATCTACTTCTATGGGAAAAAGAAAGCAGATCCCAGACAACTGTCACAGAAATCTGACTCTGTAGGCCTTAGGATTTTGAAAATTTTATTTACTTCTACAGGTGAGAGCAAGTCATCAGACCACACTTATGAAACTTACTCTGCAGAGAAGATCTTCTACTATTCTCAGTCTACAAACACAAGAGATAGAGCTGACAATCGTTGATCTATAGTCAATCACCATGGTTGGCCATCCAAAGGGTGTTCTCTCATTAGTAGCCTTCCCAATACAGAATCACAGAATTAACCAGGTTGGAAAAGACCTTCAATATCATTGATTCCAACCTATCACCTAACCTTTCTAATTAACTAAACCATGGCAGTAAATGCCCCATTCAGTCTCCTTTTAAACACCTCCAGAGATGGAGACTCCACACACAGACACACACACACCTCACCCCTCCAGGCAGCCAATTCTAATGCCAATCACGCTTTCTGTGAAGAACAATACAAAAGGTTATTTAATGATCAGTCCTTTTCTTTGAAAAATACTCCACAATTTTCATCAGGTTTGAAAAACAAAATTCGTTCTATCAAACAGATGTAGAGTATTTCAACATCACATTCCCAGAAAAAAAACCAAACTGACCAAAAGGCAGCCTATGGCAGGGAGCTTGGAACTAGATGGTGCTTGGGGTTCCTTCCAACACCAACAATTCTGTGATGCTTCCAATGTCACAAGATCACAGGAAGTTAGGGGTTGGAAGGGACCCAAAGAGATCTAGTTCAGCCCCCCTGCCAGAGCAGGATCGTACAATCTAGCTCAGGTCACAGAGGAATGCATCCAGCCAGTCCTTGAAAGTCTCTAGAGAAGGAGACTCCACAACCTCTCTGGGGAGATTGTTTCAGTGCTCTGGGACCCTTACAGTCAAGAAGTTCCTCCTTGTGCTGATGTGGAACCTCCTGCGCTGCAGCTTACATCCATTTTTCCTTCTCCTATCACAGGGAGCAAGCGAGAAGAGCCAGTCCCCACTCCACCCCTGACTCCCAAGCCTCAGATATTTATAAATATTTATTAGATCCCCTTTCAGTCTTCTCCAGACTAAAAAGCCCCAGGTCCCTCAGCCTATGTCCAAGTTAGATGCTTTATTCCACAGACATATCTCTTTCTACCTTGCATGATACAAAATACTTCTAGTGCTATGGATGCTACGTTCCTTATTCTGGGAAACCCTTAGCATAGCATTTTACCAATGGAAGAAAACAGTTCCTTGCATAGGTATTTGTGATTGAAAGCCCTCATTTAGGCAATGACCCCATCCATGGCAAATCTGCCACGGTACAAGCTCTTTCCTGATTGTTATGTACATTAAGGGCATCCAAACACTGAACATGCCTAGAGCACATCAGATAGTCCTTCCAGCACATCAACCTGATGCTGTTGTTGGATAAGGTCCTGACAGCACAGCAAGCATTCCATCATTCATTAATATCTCTCTATTCCCAAAAGCTGCAGAGATGTCATTTTTTAACTTGGAAGCCAGTGCAGCATAACCATCCTGATGGGTGCCCAGTTTGACCGCTAAATCTTAGGTGAACATACCTCAGTGAAAGAGGAACAAGAACTGATTAAGTATCTCATGTCCTTGACAGCACTATAGAATGCATTTAATGAATTAAAAAATCCCCAACTGTCTGTCTCCATGGTTGGTTTTGTTCAGTCTAGAGAAGGCTCCAATGAGATCTTCTTGTGGCCTTCCATTATCTGAAGTGGGCTACAATAAAGCTAGGGAGAGACTTTTTACAGTGTCAGTGATAGGACTGGGGGGAACGGATCCAAGCTAGAGGAGGGCAGATTTAGATTAGGCATTAGGAAGAAGTTCTTCAGCATAAGGGTGGTGAGAAACTGGCACAGGTTGCCCAGTGAGGTGGTGGAAATCTCATCCTTGGATATTTTAAGGCCAGGCTGGATGTGGCTGTGTGCAACCTGATGTAGTGTGAGGTGTCCCTGCCCATGGCAGTAGGGTCAGAACTAGATGATTCTTGAGGTTCTTTCCAACCTTGACAATTCTGTGATTCTATCAGCTCATAATAGTAAAGCTGCTACAAAATACTCTTTCATAGACAAGCCTTTTCAATACATTGCAAGTTTGCTTTTCTTCTCAGCTGTGTGATAGGCACACTTGGCAGCTAAAGGCAGACCATTCCTGTAACACTATGAAATTTGACATAATTCCACTACCACCACTAATACAACCTCTCAAAAAATCCATTATGTCTGTGAGCTAAAACTAGAAACAGATTGCAAGAACACCATGCAGGTTTTACATACATCCCTGTAAGTGTCTTTTAGTTTTGAAGCACATGTTTGGTCTGATCTGAATTACTGCAGTGTTCTTGTTAAAAAACACCATCTGTCAGAGATTATCCTGTTTTACACAGAGGAAAGATGCATCAATTATTAATACTACTCCCCACAGAAATGTACTCGCAGAGGATCAGGATTATTCACGGTATAACAGGAGTATTAGTACTCTTAGTAGGTAGTCTCTGGGTGAAACTCAGGACTGATCGCTTCAGGGTAGGTCACTGGCCACATGGCAGGGCACCACCATGCAAGAAGCAACAGCTGAATTCCCAGGAGCTAAGTCTATTTCCATGAGCCAACAGAAACACTACACACACTACAGACATCACACATGGAAACAATCACTGCAACCCCTGTGCCAGACACACACTGAAGCCTGTGTGCAAGTGTCAGCATCTGCATCTGACTCACATATTTCTCTTTAAATTAAGCAAGAATTTTCTCAGTGTTAGCCAAGGTGCTTTGCACATCACTGAGTCTTCCACACGTGACAAAGGAGGGAATTCATAGCTGTAAAACAGGACACTGATGTGGAAGATTTAATTCAATCAAAATGAGAAGCTGATCTTAAACAAAATACGATAAAGAAGCTCTCCATAGACATCAGTGAGGGACAGTGGGAAGGAAGCATTCTTACGAGGTACTCACTGATCTCGTATTTCCTAGGGAAGCTGGTAGAGATAACATTTTGCTCAAAGACGCTAGAGTCATAGAATGGCTTAAGCTGGAAGAGACCACAGAGATCACCTAACCCAACCTCCCTGCCATAGGCAGCAATGTCTCTCAACTAGCTCAGGTTACTCAAGGCCACATCCAACCTGGCCTTCAACATCTCCAGGGAGGGGGCATCAACAACCCCTCTGGACAATCTATTCGAAAGTCTTGCCAACCTCCTAGTGAAGAATTTCTTTCTAAGCTCCAATCTAAGCCTATTCTCCTCCAATTTAAATCCATTTCCCCTTGTCCTATCAGTGGGCACTCTTGTACAAGGTCCCTATGCACCCTTCCTGTAGGATCCCTTCAGGCATTGGAAGGCAGCCATGAGGTCCCCCTGGAGTCTTCTTATCTCAATGCTGAACAATCCCAGTTCCTTTAGCCTATCCTCATGGAAGAGGTGTTTCAGATAGTTTGGTATTGTTTGAAAGTCCAATGCCATATATTGCCTCTGGTTGAAACTTCATTTCCACCAAGCTTGCTTCCTTAATCAGTGGCAAACAGACCACTCAAGTAATTTTACAAACAATCCCCTTACAGGTCATAGCATTTCAGTGAGAAAAATCTTAAAGACTAGTGAGCAACATAATTTTTTTTCAGAAAACAATTTATTCCATATAGAAGTAGCTGATAAGAGACAACAACTCCCAGTCCTGGGCTCTGTTTGGTGCAGTGGATAGCAAAAGCCTCTACCACTCTACAAAGAATATAACTCAAACTATATTCTGAATTCCGCAAACAAGAAATAAGTTGTCAGAACATGGAGGACATTTCCATATAAACAGAAAATATACTAATGGGTATGACTTTCAATACTTAAGGTGGTCCCTTGTGTTAAAATGTCTGTGCCTTTCTGGGCAAAGAAGAGGTTAAAATGTTTTTTTTTTTCCCCTCCTAAACTCAGAAAATGCTACAGTGAAGAAAGCTGCCTGAGCTGCCAAGCAGGGAGGAACATTACTCCGATTAGAACTCCTTACAGAAACAACACAGGAGAGCTGATCCAGCTTTTTGTTTACTACAGAGGCAAAGCCACATGAATATCTTTCTATGTAGACCTGGAAAAATATGTTGGCCCTGAAGCTAAGAATCAGCCCTGCCCAAAGGAAACAGGCTATTTGTTGGTGGGCAGGTTGGGTTTTCATTTATTTTGGGGTTTGTTTCTCCTTTTATTTTTTTAATTTAGTGAGATTTGGCACCGATTTATGAGCCTTCCCCTGACAAAGATGAATTACTTATATTCTTCAGATTAGGTATCATAACTGTTAATTTTCAGTGTCTGTCCCTGCATAAAGATATAGTAAGATTATTATTTTTTAAAATTTTCAGTCTGGTTAAGAGAAGCAATGTTGTGTAAAGCCATTTGAAGTGTCTTCTGGTAGGTGGAACTTCCAAGAGAAGGCTTTTTTTCCACGTTAAGTACATGTTCATGTCTCTCAGGGTCAACAACTGTGTCAAACACAATGCAAGACCCACACTGAAAGTTCAGCTTTCATCAAGTGAAATATGACTAGGGAGCTCTCCTGTTCTCACCCTGGCAGCACTATTTAAGTACCATGCACATCCTTTTGTACTTACAGCATACAGCCAGGTATTTGGTTCCACATTAGTTTCCCGTCTCTGACAGAAGCCAGGAGAACCTGTTGAAGGACCTTCCCAGAGCTCTGCTTACAGATTTCAGTTCAGAGATTTAAACTGACAGTGCAGCAGGAGAATGACTCAGCTATATATAAGCTTTGACCCTTTGTAAGCCATCAGGTTTCCACAGCAGCCCAAGCAGGACCTTAGCTCTAAGGGTACTTCTGCTGAGCACTTTGAACATTCATCAGCCAGGCAGGAGAGACTGAAGGAGAAAAATTAAAATCAGCCTGGAAAATCATAACCTCTCCAACAGCTACTTCATAAGCAAAGGAAGAATGGTTATATTACAGGCCTTGGCCCAGCTCCTCTCAACTAGTTAAGATACAGTAGGTCTCATGAGGAACAAAAAAAATGCACACTGGAGATAAGGAGTAAAAAGAGGAGGGGGCAGAGAAAGCAAAAAGGGATAAAGCTGGCTGGTTAACACCAAAAAATACCCACTCCTCCCTCCTATCTCCTCATCAGGACATCTGAAAATGGCCATTGTGGGCAAGGGGGAAGAAATCCATCAAGCTAACAAGGTGAGATCACTCCCTTACTCAAAGCAGGAAGAGAGATAACCTTTCTGGTTTAAAACTCATTTGCCACATTGTCATGGAAGATACATGTTCTGGCTTGCCCAGGCATCATTCTGTGGTTTCCTTCCCTCTGCTAAGTGGGGGAAGCAAAGCACAGAATGAAAACAAAAGGCTTGGAGACACCAATTTTAAGGGTCCAAAACTTGCCCAGACTTGTTCTTCCCAGATAAGGGAAAGCAAGTTCCTGACTTCACCCAATATCATCGGGTTTGGCAAAGTGGCATTCTGATTGGTGAATCTCTGCACTCAAAGGGGCCATTACATTTGAGCAAACAAATAGGCTTTTGCCACATGCCTGCTTTTGCTTTCACCTTTGCTTTTGCCTGCTCTGCCCTGCCACATTATACTCTGCTTTGGCTGCAACGACTTTCAAGACACCAAGAGAACTCCCTTCAAGTGTTTGGGTACTGCCTGATTATATGTTGTGAGTAAATATTCAAAGCCTCTTTGTAAGAAATTCTGTAACTAAATTCTATTGTGTCTTCTGCCTTAGCAGCAGAAAGGAGCCTCTCAAGTCCCTTAGCAGGCAAGTGGTATAATTGAAAGTAAGAAATTCTTTCCAATTTAAGTTTAATGTTTGGTTTGCTAGTTATTTCTTAAGTGTTCTAGATTGTCTGTCCCCTGTGTGTACAAATATCCAAACGGTGCATTTTGAACACTGTAAATAAGTTTTCTGTTGACATTTAATGTTAATAAACAATCTTATAGTTATTAACAATATTTGCCTGAATATCAAAATTACTATCAATTACTAATTTTGCATAATTTGTAACATACATGCAGCAAAGAATTATCATTATTTGTCCAGTAAACCTAAGAAACCACAAATAAATTACACTAAAAGCAAGACAATAACTAATAGTACTTGCTTTGCAAGCAAATTATTCCTAATTATTGCTTTATAGCTTGCCAGGCAGTTTTGTAGATCTGTTGTATTTACATATTACTTAAACAGTCCACCACAGAGCTCAGGTTTAGATTCTTAAAAAACAAACAACAAAAAAAACCCAAAAACTTTATTGCATCTCCTTATATTAAACCTCCTGTCACTATATAACACCCTTAGCATAACCACAGATTTGACAGAAACTCATTAAGATCAAGCTGTGTTTTTCCAGGGAAAACTTAGGGAGGTTAAACATTACTGCACCTAAACACTAATGCAGCATTTAATAGACTTAACTCTTCAGTACCTAGAACTGATCAAAGTGAAGGCTGATAGGAAGAAAATGTTGAAATAATTGGATTTTTAAGAATACTACCATAAAGTCTTTGGTAACATCCATATCAGTTAGTGACTTCCTCATACTTGTCATCCGTTAATATTCTTGTCAGCATATCTCCAAAAAGAACAACAAGCATATCATAAATAGGAGGAAGTCCATTAATTACTGTCCACCACGCAACTGTCCAACATTTTTCATCATATGGGAAATAAACCAGTGAGAACATAAAAGGTTTCTTTATCTTCTCATTACTTCCCTCTAGAACAGTAGTTGCAGAGGTTTCGTGGTTCCATCACACAAAACCTAAGGAGGTTATTTTTATCCAAAAAAGCCAAATCAACCCAACAACAAAAACACATAGAAACAGTCAGAGTTGGAAGGGATCACAGGATCATCTAGTTCCAACTCCCCTGCCATGGGTAGGGACACCTCACACCAGATCAGGCTGTCTAGATAGAGCCTCATTCAACCTGGCCTAAAACACCTCTAGGGGTGGGGCTTCCACCATCTCCTTGGGCAACCCATTCCAGGGTCTCACCACCCTCATACTGAAGAACTTCATAACATCCAGTCTTAATCTACCCATTTCTAGCTTTGCTCCACTCTCTCTAGTCCTATCACTACCTGACACCCTAAAAAGTCCCTCCCCAGATTTCTTGTACCCCCTTCAGATACTCAAAGGTCACAATAAGGTCACCTCAGAGCCTTCTCCTCTCCAAACTGAACACCCCAACTCCCTCAGTCTCTCCTCATAGAAGAGATGCTCCAGCCCCCTCCAAAACCAACCCATGACACCCCAAACCCAACCCACAACTCACACACACATTAAAGAAATGGCATAAGAAAACTGTTGTTTCGAAAAACATGGATAATATCTATTGGGACACCACTGACACACTGAATGGCTCTTTTCTTTACATTCCATCACCATTTTGTGTTATTCCTACACTTTCAATAGCTTTGCCACATATCTTTTTGCATCTGTGGTGGTTCAGCAGTTATCTGCCCCTCACACACACACACACACTTTGAAATAACCCAGGCTTGGACTCAGTCAGCTGGAAGTTAAGGAATGAAGCTTTATATTTACAGCTTTGCACAATATACAAGCAGATATTTACAGATAAATACAGTAAAAAGGTAATAGAGAAACACCACACCCCTCCCAGAGATCAAAATCCCTAAGAGGGGATTTTAACCAACCCTATCACCTTGCCCCCTTCTCCAGTCTTATCTCACCATCTGTTTTATGCAGCAGGTAGATTGGCCAGGGGGATTAGCAGCAGGAAGAAAGTTAGTGAAATTATTCAAATCCAGCTAAAAAAGGCAGGAAGAAAGAGCCATGCAAAAACTGCCACAACCCAAGGCAGTCTGAAATGGTCTGACTTATCTGTATTTGGGTTACAACTCTTAAGACTTTTTTTTTCTTTCTCAGTAAAGCTATAAGTAGCATCATCAGTGTTTTCCTTTCTCAGCCTATAGCCTAATTTCTCATTCAAATCCTCCAATTAGTTCAAACTAGTACAGCAGCCTTCACAAACCCGCAATATTCACAGAATCACAGAATCTTAGGAGCTGGAAGGGACCTCAAAAGCTGATTCAGTCCAAACCCCCTGTCAGAACAGGATCACCTAAACCAGATCACACAGGAACAAATCCAGGCAGGTCTTGAATATCTCCAGAGATTGAGACTCCACAACTCCCCTGGACAGCCTATTCCAGGGCTCTGTCACCCTCACAGAGGAAAATCCATGTAGCTTATGCATGGAACAAAAAAAAGGTAGAATTGTATTTTCACCCAAATTTCAACGATATCTCTGCAGCTCAGATTGCAGTGACACAGTACAGATATGTATTTACAAAAAGGTTCATAGAATCATACAATGGTCTAGGTTGGAAGAGACCTCAAAGATCATCCAGTTCCAACCCCCTGCCACAGGCAGGGACACCTCCCACTAGATCAGGTCACTCAAGACCTCATCCAGCCTGGCCTTGAACACATCCAGGGACAGAGCAGACACAACCTCCCTGGGCAACCTGTTCCAGGGCCTCGCCACCCTTACTGTGAAGAATTTCTTCCTAACATCCCGTTCAAATCTCCCCTCCACCAATTTGAACCCATTCCCCCTCGTCCTGTCATTACAAGACCTTGTGAACAGCCCCTCCCCAGCCCTCCTGTAGGCCCCCCTCAGATACTGGTAGGCTGCTATAAGGTCTCCCTGAAGCCTTCTCTTCTCCAGGCTGAAAAGCCCCAACTCTCTCAGCCTGTCCTAATAGCATAGGTGCTCCAGCAGGAACTTCACCAGTCTGCCATGACCTTTCAAATACAAT
>VWZI01003740.1:6649-23717 GCA_013396835.1 Psilopogon haemacephalus | reverse complement strand
TCCCTTCCCTTCCCTTCCCTTCCCTTCCCTTCCCTTCCTTTGCCTTTTCTTCCCTTCCCTTCCTTTGCCTTTTCCTCCTGTCTGTGATCTGTCTTGCTTGTTCCCAACACCTCTTGTTCTAAGGATTTCATGTTTTTCCTCATTTTTTTGTCCCACAGCTTTTACCTCCTATTCAACCATACTCTGTCTTTGACAATGCTTAAGCATCAGGCAAAGGTTTGTGGAAACTCTAGGAAAAACAGTGATGAGAAGGTGGTGGTTCTTAATGGTGACTGTGATAATATCTAAAAGGAGGAGCCCAAAGGCCTCGCTCCAACGGACAAGGCACGCTGGCTGTCACCATTATGAATATGAAATCTTCCTACAGATGACATACAGGCTTAGGAAGCCAGCAAGGAGCAAAACATAGGAACGCAAAACTGGAATCCAGATCCCCGATCCCCTAAATCTTAGTCTGCTGCTTTGCACAGGGACCTGTCATTTTATTTCTGACAAGGTTCTTAAACTGTTGCAATCCCCTCAGCATTGCCATAGGACTTACAGGACAGCCCAGCTACTCAGGACCAAGAAATTTCACAAATCCAAAATGAATCCTCTGAAATAGCACTGGCAATTGAGCAATTTGGAAAGTTGAGCCCCCTATGCCCTGTGGAGCTGAAGTCTAAAAGAGAGAGTGAGCTTAGGCAGCTGTTCAATAAGTGGTGTTTAAGATGTGCACCATCCTTTTTAGTTTCATAGTTCATGGGAATTGCGCTGCTGAAAAGTGGGTGATAACAAAAAGCTAAAATACTGGCATTCAAGTAGCAATTTCAGTTGAGAAATGTCAAACCACACCATTTTGTCTTGGTTTGAAACTATCTTGTCCCTTGGTGTCCCCTTGGTGTGTCAGATATGACTTGTACTCCCCTTCTTTCTTCTCAGCAGCCTGGGCCTCCCTGACCGACTTTGCCTTTGCCCCAGCTGTGCATTGTATGAGCTTCATGACACAGGAGACTGCCGGCCTGAGAGTAATTTCAACTAAGAAACATTTCAAAGCGAGCTGTCTCAACCCAAGCCAGCCACACCTGAAATCTCCTAATGGAATAAGAGTTTGGGGCATTTTGCCTAGTGTTTTTTAATTAAGAAATCCTGTACATTTTTTTCTAGCCTGACCTACACTGAGGAAAAAACACACCTCTAGATAAGTGTTTCATTATTGGAGTTTAACTGGAAATAAATGTGCTAATTTTCCATTAATCTCTACTTTCTTTCCCCAAAAGATACTCAAAGAAATGGTAATTCATACTAAACTGATGGAAAGACAGTAATGTAATAGTTATCTTTGGAGAATTTTATTTGTGTGTGTGTGTGTGTCAAACATCAGTGATTTAGAACAAGTGTGACATAGTCCACATTCATATCCACCCTTTATTACTTTTTCTGTTTCCATTTTACTGTCATGTGTATTATCCAATTCATCTATTTCAGTTATCCAGAGCGTGCTCAGCTTTCATTAATTTTCCCTTTTATGTTCATGATTAATTTATATATGGGTTTATAATGAAACTTCACTGTAAGATAAAAACTCACTAAATATTTTTATGGAGTGCATCAGAAGTTTTGCAATTTAAGCTGGGAAGCAATAGCTGTGAAGTCATTGCCAAACCCATGCTATATTTTAGTCACCTGTCTAGATGTATAAACTGGGAGAAATAAGATTTTTTAAAGATACAAAAATACCTATTCCCCTTCTTGAGAAGCAACAGAAATAAGATTCTGAGGTTTGGAGACAGCTAATGATACCAATTCTGTGTAAAGATAACAGCAATAGGACATTGCTCCACTCTTTGCTGCCTCCTTTGCTATGTAGACACAGATTAAAGAGGAACTATAATACAGCAATGGAACTAAGGACAGTTTCCTCCATGCTGGGAAATCCCCTTCCAAAACCAACAGCTAAAAGTCTTTAACTGGAACACAGCAGTTTTGAGGTAGCACAACACAGGAGAAAACAGTGTGACATGAATAGAAGTTGTAGGCCAGGTAGATATTTGTAATATTGAAAGCAACCCTTCCGACTCCCCAGCCAAAATCCTCAGCCAGCTGTGACTCACCTGCTCACTGTAAAATCTCCTGCTTCATGAACCATCTGTCCTGCATCAGTCTCAGACTCTCAGTGGGCTGGAACCCAAGACAGGACTGGGTTGTTGCTATAGCGTAGCTCTGAGGTGCAGAGGCAGTGTGTGGATACTTGCTGGAGCGGATCACCATCATCTAGGCTCAGTTTGATTCAATTCATAAATAAGCAGATGGGAGAAAAAAAAGTTAGATTTCACTTGGGAGGGCTCAGGAAGGAGCACGACAGAAGAAGAGAACCATGGAATTCAGGTCTACCTGTAGTACTTCACCCAGTGCTCCACATTTGATGAAAGCAGAGATGGATGCAATTTGCAGAGGCAGAGGTCCAACTTCAAATCATAGAGTATCTCAAGATGGAAGAGATTCATAAGGATCATCAAGTCCAAGTTCCAGAACTCTCAGAAGCAGGAACCAAATGCACAGATATGCTACAGAGGTAGATATCATTTGCGTGCCTTGGAAGGTGAGCTGACAGGACCAGGACCGTGTCAGCAGCTGAACTCCCATGCTTTGCTTAACCGTAACAATTAATTACAGGAAAACTGAGAGTGTACTCAGAAGTTCATCCCTGAGTGGGTAGGAAACACCAGCAAACCAGAACTGAAGGTTGGAACTGGGAGAGCTAGCAGAAAAAATTGTCAGCACCCTCAGACTTGGCAACCGATTTTCTGCATTTAAGTGATGGGTGCACCTTTTCTGGTACCCTTAATGAAGTATGCTTGAAGTAATCTGAACAAAAGAGCTTCTCACTATATTAAAATTGCTGGAAATGCTTCAAGAAGTAATTATAAATTCACAGAAACATTGGTCAGATGAGTAACATGTCATTTTCTTCCCTGAAGCTTTAGAACCTTGCCCAAATTGTCAACATTTGTACAAGTATTTGAAGCCCTTTTGTGAGCCCTTTTGAATGCCTGCACAGAACAGCAAGAACTACCTGCTGGTCTCTATCAGAGCATAGGAGCTGTGGGTGGACTGATTTATCCTCTGTTTGAGGTGGGCAGAGCATTCAAAGCCCTGTGGCCTCACGGCTGAGCTGGCTGGGTTGCATCCTGGTGTGGGAGAGGAGGAAACAGACTGTGCCAGGAAAAAGGGTAGTGCAAACTGCTTCCCCTTTGGAACAAGGAGGATGCCTGACACTGTGAGTCAGAGTTCCCAGGGCAGCTCTGCTATGATTCTCCTTTATATAGGTTGAATTGTTTAGTGTAAAGCCAACGTTCTGGATTTGGTTTAGAGAGGAACAGTTAAACTCTTTTCTTAAAAGCATCTGCTCTGGGGTTCCTTTGGTTTAGGGTGGTAAAGCTTCTTCATTGTGTTCTGCAAAGACTGGAGTGGCATCCCATGAGATTCAACACCACCAGTGTTTGAAGGGAGTTCTTTCCATTTAGCACCACTACAACAAAGTGTAACTGTTGTATTAGTCAACTTTCCAGTTTGCTTGACAACTGCAACCTCTGCCATTTGACTCGGCCTTTATGATTCTTTCCTTCCTTTTGTCTGTCTCTACAGAGAACCTTCTGTTCTGCAGTTATGGAATTAAATTAAATTAAATTAAATTAAATGCCTTGGAACGGATATCTTCTCCAATTTTTTGGCTGGTATAGTTTCTCACCACATTAATGGTACTAATAGTCAATGTAAAAGCAAGCCTGAAGCATCCTTGGGCTTTACTACAGCAAATATGCCTATCGAGGAGCCTTCTACTATACATGAGCTACCTTTCTGTCTATGTAAGGTTTGACATATTTTGCTTCTAAGAGCAGAATTATATTCTAGATATAAATGATGCCTAACTGCCTTTCCTGTAGCTTTTAGGTTTCTAGCATTTTAAAAGCAGTATATGGTAACATCCTATGAGATTTGCATAAATAGTGGAGCCTACTGCAGAGCAGCTTCGTTACGCTCTCTGGCAAGAGTGGAGCAAAAGCAACCACATGGACTGTAAAAAATATACAGCCAAACTGATGCTGGATAGAGTGAGATAACTCTAGTTAAAAATATAATCCACCAGTGACTCAGCTTCTACTTAGGCAGCTTCCTAACCATTCAGAGTGCTATCAGTTCAAACTCCATGAGCTGCCACATACATGTTAGAAAAAAACAGATAGTGAGTCTCATGGCTAGAGCAGGGCACAGAAGGACCCAGACATCTATTTCTGACTTTGCTGCAGATTTGCTGCAGAATTTCAAGTAAATGGAACTCTTTCTGTTCCCCCAACTCAGTCTGCAAACCAGAGAAAGAAAAGAATTCCCAGCTATCCTGTAAAATAAAAGTATTGCTTTGAAGAAGCTAAACAAAAAGTGGATATATAGAAGTTAGTCCTAAATCACTAGCTCCTTTTGCTGTAGCTACTAGTAAATTGCTCCCTGTAACGAAAGCAAAACCAAAGTTAAAGCTCAGTTTCTCCTGGAAGTCTCTTGCTTTTGAGGAGAGGAAAGGAAAGGCATCAGCCACATAAAAGCATTCACTGTGGAACTGCAAATGAGCCTGCACAGTGTTTTATCCTTCACCAGTCCTCTTTGTATTACTTCTCTTCTGACTGCATTCTTGGAACATCTTGCACATGAATTTATAAGACTATTTTGTTTTATTGCCACATTTTAAACTTCACAGACCACATTGCAGCCTGAGAAATTAATTTAAAAGGAAAGGCAAAGCATGTAACTTTGGTTAACAACAGCTGTAGTTTAAAATGGAAGCCCTGTGTTTTTCTCATGTTAGGGTTTTAACAGACAAACAACGCTACTTTGGCAGAATCAGGAGATGAAAGGTAGCTCAACATTTGAACTGTGTAAAGACTGAAATGCCACCGAGCGAGGCTTAACTGGGAAGTACAGAATGCAGCATCAGTTACAAGTAGTTAAGTGTTTTACATATTTAAAATATAGAAAAGCCTCCTCAGCTTTCCTTACAATAAGGAAATATCTTTTGTAACTTAACAGTTATAAGCAAGCATAGTTCATCTGTTGATAAACAGCACTAGCATAAATCAGAAATATTCAGAAATGGAGTCATGTTCTTATTGAAAAAGAAGCTGGAAGTTGTAAGCTGTGCCTGGAAGAGAGTCCATACGGGCATCAGCCCAGCACCATGGGTACAAATAGCCCTCTGCAGGTAAGGTCCCTCCAGGTCTCTCATTTCAGAAGGCATGGATGGATGTGCTGCTCATCCGATTATCTGAGTAACAGAATGGGATGGAAGGCACAAGTCCTCCAGCAATCTCTTTGCACCAGATAATATTTCTTTTTCGCTGGGTAAATTTCATTTCATGGAAAAAGTGACAAATGTCAGAGAACTAATCTGAGTACAGAGATTTCATCAGCAGGGCTTTGGTTACTGTGTGCTGCATTGCTGGGTAACAGCATCCATTAAACTATATGGTAAAGAATCAACGTATTTTCAAATCCATATCCTTAAAATGACATAATAGTCTACTTGTTTGAATAATTTGAAGATTCTTGACATAAATGGCACAGACATTTTTTTACAGAGAAATTATACAGAATAAATACAGAGAAGGATTACAGGTTAGACACATCAGCTGATGAAAGAAACAAAGATTTTTTTTTACATATAGTTAAGAAATGAATAGGGATGGCAAACTTGGGAGCTGCAGAATTCTACTTCATTATGTAAAAGCATATTTCTTAGAGCATTACTCCAGTCCCTAAGCAGGAAAGATTATGGTATTGGTATTTTTTTATGAGAATTAAAAAAAAAAATCTGTTGAAAAGGGTATTAGACCCATTTCCCCAATAAATATTTAAATTACTTTGATGCATCAATTTTATGGATTATTTTCTACACTCATTCGGTTGAACGGTACCATCTGTGATATGTCTGCATAAAATTAATTTCAGACTCACTATGAAATACGTATTGAAAGTAATTCTGAATTTACTTTGGAAAGTGTTCACTGTAGAGATCTGATAAAAGCTCCATTATTCAATCAAGTAAAAGGAATTACCAGGGAATATATAACCAGCCTCACTTTTGGCTTTCAAATAGCGCACAGAAGAAACGGAAGAAAATATTGTTTAATGTTGTCCAGTAAAACTTAACACAGGAGAAAAAGAAGAAAGCAGAGTTATATTAATTGCGTCATGCTGTTACAAGTTACATGACAGGCTGTCAGCAAACACCACCAATGGTCTTCTGAGTCTGCTCTAAGATAATCACACGAGTCTGGACCATGTTACTGGTATGTGGATGCTGCTGCACAAAGACACTGTGGGTTTTATACATGGCTATTTCAGGTTTTCCTTAGCACAGCTGATTGCTAGCTCCTGAGTCTTTCAGATGAAAAGGCATTTTCAGCTTTGTAACCTAGTCCTAGACATTGTAACAATCCAGGGTGTCTGGGTTCCTGTTGCCGTCTGAGGGTTAGCACCACAGAGCTTTCTCCAGCTACTAGTGGATGGAAGGTTGCCCAGGAGCCAGCTATGTGCTCTGGTGCCCAGGAGGGTCAATGCCGTTCTGGGGGTGGATTGGAAGGGCTGTGGCCAGTACCTCGAGAGAGGTTCTCCTGCCCCTCTTCTCTGCCCTGCTGAGGCCACATCTGGAGTACTGTGTCCAGTTCTGGACCCCCCAGTTCAAGCGGGACATGGAACTGCTTGAGAGAGTCCAGCACAGAGCCACAACAATGCTGAAGGCAATGGAAGCCCTGTGTTTTTCTCATATTAGGCTCTCTGTTAGGAGAAGAGCCTGAGGGAGGTGGGGCCGTGCTGCTGGGAGCAGAGGAGCCTGAGAGGTCAGCAATGGTTATCAGTATGTGCAGGGTGAATGCCAGGAGGCTGGAGCTAGGCTCTGCTGGGTGATGCCCAGGGACGGGACGAGGGGCACTGGATGGAAGCTGAGGCATAGAAAGTTTGGCACCACACCAATTTACACCAATGGAAGTGCTGGGAGTGAGGACAACCATTAGCAAGTACTGCAAAAACTAACCCGTCAAGGTGCTGCTTGTACTCAGCACCTCATTCTGCTTTGAAAACTTTTGCCTATTAGGGCCTGTCTATACTGTGATGTTTGCACCAGCAAATCAGTACAGGCTGGGTGGTGAGTGGCTGGAGAGCAGCTCTGAGGAAAAGGACCTGGGGGTCTGGGTGGATGAGAAGCTCAACATGAGCCTGCAGTGTGCACACGTGGCTCAGACTGCCAACCGTGTCCTGGGCTGCATTAAGAGAGGCATTACCAGCAGGGCAAGGGAGGTGATTCTCCCCCTTTACTCTGCTCTTGTCAGACCCCACCTAGAGTACTGTGTGCAATTCTGGAGCCCCCAGCACAAGAAGGACATGGAACTGTTGGAGAGAGTTCAGAGGAGGGCCACGAAGATGATCAGAGGGCTGGAGCACCTCTGCTATGAGGACAGGCTGAGAGAGTTGGGGCTTTTCAGCCTGGAGAAGAGAAGGCTTCGGGGAGACCTTATAGCAGCCTACCAGTATCTGAGGGGGGCCTACAGGAGGGCTGGGGAGGGGCTGTTCACAAGGTCTTGTAATGACAGGACGAGGGGGAATGGGTTCAAATTGGCGGAGGGGAGATTTGAACGGGATGTTAGGAAGAAATTCTTCACAGTGAGGGTGGTGAGGCACTGGAACAGGTTGCCCAGGGAGGTTGTGTCTGCTCCCTCCCTGGATGTGTTCAAGGCCAGGCTGGATGAGGTCTTGAGCGTCCTGATCTAGTGGGAGGTGTCCCTGCCTATGGCGGGGGGTTGGAACTGGATGATCTTTGAGGTCTCTTCCAACCTAGACCATTCTATGATTCTATGATTCTATGTGAAGTTCAGATGTGTTACTTCTGGTAGTTCGAACGGGATTGAAAGGAGAGGTTTCTAAATTTCTAGTTGTTTACATTATGTTATCTGAAACTTTTTGCTTTTAGTATAAACCCACTGAATGTACTTACTACAAAAATCCTTGTGTTCTCTTGGCAATAGCTTGCTGCTTGCCTTTCCATTTCAGCTGCACTTACAATTTTCTGCTCCAATTCTGATACTCCAGTGTATACTCTCTTGCTGCCAGAAGCAGGACTGAATCCTAGCAGCTGCCTGTAAGAGGTCAGCACAGTGATTTATCCAAATAGTTCAGCTATCTAATTTAGCAGCAACACATCATCTGGATTTTAGCATTAGAAGTATTCTGATAGCAATGCATATTATTAGTGTCTTTCTTGAGTTTAAGTTGGCTAACAGAGAAACTACAACTCATGGTTTACAGAGGGCATATTGAAACAAAGTATTTTTAGTACCCTGTTAATAGGCAATGTTAAGTAATATTATGACCAGGAGTTTAGAAGTTGTCCATTTTATTTAGAACAGACCCAGGTTAATTTAACAATGTCACACAAGTCTCAACAGTTTGGAGGTCTGGGAGGTACAAAAGACACAGTATCCTTGGATATTCCCAGTTTCTTTTCTCTAAGGAGGTAAAAAGGAAAAAAATAAGAGGGGAGTAGAGCATCTGGGATAACTGATACCCGGTGAAACATATTCTTAAGTGTTGCACTGGCTTAGGCAGGAGAGCTGTCTAAATAGAACCTGTGTGCATTAGCACCTCTGTAATTCTTCACTGATACCTCATTAGCATCGCAAAATGCAGACCAATGGGATTCTGATACCAGCCAGCTCATACATCTTGCTGTTACTCTTCCTCTCCTATATTTCCTGTGCCTGCCTCACATCTCTGTGCAGTCTAGCACAGCATCCATGAGTATTTTGAAGTTGCTAGCATCTATAGTGTATTGAAAAAAAATACACAAATAATTCAAACTTTTCAGGGAATGTGGTATTTATTGCATGACTAAGCTAGCAAATGCAAATTTGAAAAGGAAATAGCTCCTAATCTAAGTATTCATTTGCTGACGAATTAAAATCACCAAGTTATTCAGCACAATTCAGAATGAAAAAGCTGACATATCATTTATTGCAGAGGCCAGGGCTATAACGGGAATGCCATTGTTTTCCTTTCTGCTAGTCTCACACATTCTTTTTAATCTTGATTATTTGTCACCCGGTTAGGGACTTCTTATGGTAATTAAATCCTTTTGTCAGTGATGTAACTGGAGCCTTTTGCTGCAATTTCCCTTCCTATATAAGTTGCAATCGTGGTTTCAAACGCCATGGAGGTTTTTTTCTGAATCACACAATTGCAGATTGTTGGAAGGAGACACACGTCCCTGCTGTTGCTAGGTGGCAAATGCTCTTAAAGATTTTGCAGGCTAAAGATTTCTTCAAACCTTTAATCCTCCATATTTATTTTATAACCCACCAGCACGGTTAAAAAAAACAACTCCTCACTGCTAGGATGATAGTAGATTGGAAAGAGATAAAAGGTTTGCTGTCAAAGCTTAATCTCATCCCTAACTACAGGTCAGTTGAAGACTTCTGTGAGGGAAGATTGTCATCTACCTGTGTTTCAAGGACCGTGCCTTTTAAAACTAGTGGGCTAACTGCTGCTTCAGACAGCCTCCTAGATGTACTGAACAAGCCTCAGCCATACCACTGTGAAAATGACACAGGTATGAAGGAAGAAATTCAGACTTCAAGGGAAAAAGCCCAAGTCATTGATAGGCATCTGGGATCTGATCACCGAGGAATGAATTCTGTCCCATGCGTTACAGCAGCACCCAAAGTTTTGAAGAGTATCTTGGCTCAGTGACAACTCTGTTCAGTGTTTCTGTGAAAAGGGTCCTGCACACCACTGTTTCTAGGGTGTGGTTTTGTAAAATGGCATGACAAGTCCTACCAACAGTTCAAGTGAAATTGTGTTTTTCCAACAGCCCTTTTGAAATAAGGACAAATTCACAGCTGCAGCTAAACTGCTGAGGCTTTTTACTTCCACAAGCTGTTGGCGTTAGACTCACATCCATACGCTGGTAACATTGACTAAAGGACAGCAGAAAGAAACTCTAATTAAAGAAAAAAACACCAGGCTTGGTTGCAGAACAGCTCCACCTTCTCCTGCACTACATCATACCTGTGTGAAAGCCACAAGCCTCTGCATCTGCAGGATGGCAAATCTCTGACTAGCACAGCATTTGCTGTACTTGCTTCCTCCTACATATCTCCCTTGCAGCCTGGCCCTTCTTCCCAGGTCACCTGTGCTCTCCTTCAGCTGCCCTTTCCCCCCTTATTCCTGCTCCTCACATTTGGCCCCTACACTAGGCACTCGAAAAATACTCCTATTCAGTGTACCTGAAGGTTTCTGAAAATTGAGCTGTTACCCTCCAAATAAACAGTACAATACCTATTTAAAAAAAAAAAAATTAAAAAAATCCAGGTTTTGGATAGTAACTCTTCAGCTAGATTTAGGCAAACTGTTACAGGGACTACAAAAGGCATTTCTCTGACTACTCCATTCCATGTACATTCATATTTACTTGTGTGAGCCAGCAAGTATATTTTCAACAAAACAATAGTAAGAATTATTCCATTTTGAGAAGTGATTTTTTTTTCTCTAATCACACTTTTAAAAAACCCCAAAGTGATGACATTTCTTCTGAAAATGAAATGAATAAGCTCTTCTGAGATGACCATCTGTCAGACAGCCACACCACAGTTTGGAAGTTCAGGGTACCCATATACAGCCAAGAGCAGGGGTTTATAATGGGAAGTCCTGAGTGACTAGCAGTGGAGCAGGTCTTTCCTTACAAATAAAATCTTATCTAATCATTACAAAACCCTAAAATCTTACAGGATTTAGAATCGTTCCCTTGCTATTCCCTATCTTAGCCATGCATCTGCTACAGCTGTAGGTGGCTTGAGTAGGAAATGTCAGGGATAAGGCAGGATATACTCTTCAGATTCTGATTTTAATGCTCTTTCTCTAATTCTAATTGGTTAACTAAAGCTTCCCTGCTCTTTGCATTCAGCATACCACAGTAAACATACACTTGGCATGGATATAGTCTCAAAAACAAGACACTCATCACAGGAGTCTCTTGTTGGCACTAGCATTTATGAAGCATACTGAGAACTAGCACTGTTCTTATGTGCTCTAGAAATGTCTGACCATACAAACTCCATCCAAGGTTGCTTTGTGACAGTCATCATGAAGAGAAGTATTTTGGAGGAGCATGGCCAAATAGCTGTTACTTGCTGGAAAATTTTGACATCTACCACCTTGTAAGCTCAAAGGGAGACACAGCTTGGTATCACTGTCTGGCTGCATGGGCATACATGTGTTCTGGAGAAACATTCACATGGCCTTTACCAGCACTTCCTTATTCTCACTGCAACTTGTGTTTCCTAGACCAACTGCTCTTTCTGGACAGAAATTCTTAGGCTCCTCTTCACAGCACGCAAATTCTAACCTGTCTTGACTGGTTAAATAGCATCTTTTTCACTGCATGTGCCTCGACAGCATGTATGCAACTGTAACAGCCTGTTACCTAAGGGCTGGAAGTGGAGAAGCTTTCTGTCCTCATCACTGACATCATGCCAGTCAAAATGATCAAATTAGCAAACACATTATTTAAATTGTTCAGTATCTCATCTCAGGCCTGTCTTCTGTGTGGGAACCTAGCACCCAGATCTTGTAGGAGATCCCGGGCAGAGGAGTCAAAGCTATCATGTTCTTGAGTGAATTCTGGAAACAATAGGAGGAGGAACACATTGACATGCCCATAGTGCTATGAGGATATTAATCACTTCCCCTTGACCACTGACAAAGTTATGAAATGTGATATCCAGTCCATTAGGCATTGCTCTCATCCTCATATCTTACAGCTATGAGGGACATTCTGGTAGGGATGGTGAGCTGATGCTTTCCTGAGTACATCACGTGGGCTGAAAATTATCATATGCAAAATACTCTACTTAAAATGCCATGTGTTGCATATTTAGAGTTCTCCTTCGACGTGTGTCATGTCAAAGGTGTGGTTGCAATCTATCACACAGGCTCATTCAGATTGCCTTAACATAATTATAAGCTTCAGGCTATCATGTTTGAAGTTCTCCTTAAGGTGTCTTCAAAGATGTTTGTAGCATGCTACAGCTTTTCAACTGTGCTAAATGAAAGCCTTCACATTACACATTCTGTTTGTCCAGCATAGGGCCCCAAAGCAGAGTGTGTGGTTTCCATGTTTAAACTAGAAGCACCTGAAGATAAGTGAGAGAATGAGACAGTGTGGCCACCAGCACCACCCACTGCTGCTTCTCTGGTGAAAATAAAGCAGGGAAAGGGAGTGGAAGACCAGGAATAGGACTTCTGTGTAGAATCATAAAATGGTTTGGGTTGGATGTGACCTCAAAGATCAACTAGTTACAGTCTCCTTGTCATGGGCAGAGACATCTTCTGTTACTGCAGGTTGCTCCAGGCCCTGTCCAGCCTGGCTTCTAGCACTACCAGGATCAAACTCTCCACAATTCCTCTGGGCAACCTGTTCCAGTGCCTCAGCACCCTCATGGGGAAGAAGGTCTTCGTACTAATCTAAATTCGGCTTCTTCCAGTTCGAAGGGTGCATGTGCTTCTGGTTCATTTCTGATATGAGTTGTAGATTCTGATCTGTAGATGTTGACAACATAGATAATTCATATTATGGTAAAATAAAAATACTCAGCAGAAATTAGCAATTCTAAAGGAGGAAATTACTTCAAGTAGAAGGGAACAGAGAGGAGAGGGCAAAGACATGCACTTCTCTCTGGCCTTACTGATGCTCTGTCTGGTGTATGCTTCAGCTGGCATGATCCAAAAGTCTCTTGGACCAGCGTATAGTCCTGGGGAGGCATTGACCATCCCACAACATAAAATCAATTGACCATCCCACAACATAAAATCAAACAAGAATTGTTGCTAACGGTTTAAAATCTGGGCATTGGGGAGCAAAGGGAAAACAAGCAAACTGAGAAAGAAGGGAGGATGCTCTAAGAAAACTACCACAGGACATCTCAAGTGTGCTTTAGACCACTTTGATCAAGCATGACCAGTATTTATTTCAAGTTCACACTATCATTTAGACATTTTTGTATCACGGCAGCTTTAAGCCTTCAGTTCTCTCCTGTCGTACTTGATGTTATATAAGATGTCATTTTAGAAAATACAAGACCGTGTTGGAAACCAATTTCCTGGAGAGCTAGGGAGAGGGTCATTTTGTTATCTAGGCTTACACTTGCAGTCCTGGCAATTTTATTTTTTAATAAATATGGGTAACTCCTTGGGACTCCAAAGAACAACAGATGCTGTCCTTTATCTCACGTCTAGGTTTCAAGGGACAACAGATGATGTCCTTCATCTTATATCTAGGTTTCAAAATCGTGCAAAGATGCTTTGTGCAAAAGAGGACGGAAAAAGATACAAAGTCTTCTTTTAACTTAAAATGTAAAAAAAGCCAAAGACAAGTTTACAGACTTGTGTGGTCTGAGAGTTGAGCAGTCTAAATTCTGATGACGAAATGGTTATGTTAAGAGAGGATTACTAGTCCAGACCCTGCATAGGGCTTGCTGGCCCACGCACGGCACCGCACCGAGTTACCCCAGCCCTGGGCTAGAGCTGCTTCGCACCTCGGTGGCTTGGCTCACAGCCAGCAGAACCGGATTCTGCTTCTAAAATTTTGCTTAGACAAGCTTGCAGAAGAATCAGCAGTACCAAACGCATACAGCCGAATTAAACCACCCGTGTTTTGAACAGAGGTCAAACTCATGTAGAAAAGTGAATTTAGCCCTGTCCCAATCAGAATAACAAAATAATAAACCAGACCGCCTACTTTCATTATTTGGAAATCACTTTTGCCTTCCTCTTGCAGACAGGTCGCCATTCCTCCCCGGCCAAGGAGGGAATCGCCATTTCAAGGGTGTCCCGGCAGAGCGCGGGTCCCTGGATAGCTCTCGCCGGCCCCCGCACGAGCGTCCTCGACTTCCCTGGGGGGACCACCCTGCCGCTGCCTCGGGCTAGCCGATGGCTCTGGGGCCCACGGCCAGGACTACTGTTTCCTCGGGATCAAGGAGCTCCTCGGTGAGGGCCCTGCCTGGCACCCCAGGCCGAGCCGCTGTGGGGAGGGACTGGCGCGCGGAGACACGAGCCGTTCCCGCCAGCCTGCCCCGGGGCCTAGCGCCGTGTGGAGGAGGCTGCGAGGCGCTGCAAGAGGGTGAGGCGGCGAGCAAGCAAACGGGCGCTATCGCTTTAAATCCCGTCCCAAGGGGCGTGGAAGGGGCCGCTAAGGGGCCGCCGACTGGGCGGCGAGGAGGCGGGGGCGGTGTGGAGCGCAGCGGCGGGAGCGGAGTTGGCCGCGGGCGTCGGAGGGGGTCCCGCTTAGCTGCCCGCTATGGCCACGTCTCCGTGCAGCAGCAGCGGCGTCTCCTCCTCGTCCTCCTCGGGGCTGGGCGCGGACGCGGGGCTGGAGATCCGCACGCGCTCCGTGGAGCAGACGCTGGTGCCGTTGGTGTCGCAGGTAGGAATGTGGCGGCGGGAGGCAGCCCCCCGCCCTGCTCCCGCCTGTCCCAGGGCCAGGGGCTTAGTGCTGCAGCGGCCGGCTCCCGCCGTCGGGGTCGTCTCCTTTTCCTCTCCCCATCTGGGACGGAGCTTGGCCGCCGCCGCCGAAGTTTGCGAGCTCGGGTCGCCGAGCTTCGTAGCCCCTCTGGCTCCGACCTCTTCTCTCGGCCTCCTTCTTAGCGTCCCGGGCCCGAGGTCCCGGTGTGCTGTTGCGGGAGCGCCGGGATGCGTGTGTGGATGCTACTCGCACATTCCTCCCCGAGAAAGACTCTGAAGTTTCCCTCAAGGTCGCGGTGCCGTTGCGTAACGCCCGCGGCGCGAAGGCGCTGCGGTCCACCGCGGGATGCCGCGGTCGGGGAGCGGCGGCGGAGCGAGGGACTGGTGGGCGCTGGGCGGTAACCGTCGTGTGACGGAGAGGCTGCACCCCCGGCCGAGTTCCGCGGCCGTCCCGAGGGCGTTCCGCATGCGGGGAGCCTTCTGTGCCCACGGCTTGTCGCTGAGGAGAGTGGTCGGCGGGCTGGGAAAGCTTTTGTGTTTTCGCGCTCCGGCCTGAGATTGGAGTCCTCGCCGCACCGGAGGGCAGCCACCGAATTCTAAGAAGTTAAATAATAGCCAGGCTGTGCCTTGGTGACCTCTTAACGTGTCCCGCACAGTGCCAAATGATTTGAAATAAACCTTAGGTTTTCAGGTGGTTTGCTAAGTAACTATATGCCAGCCAGCTTGGTAGCTTTTTTTCCCAGATCTTTAGTAGCACAACAGGCGTTTAATATAGCGAATAAAACTGTTAATTCTTGAAGAATGATGTATGAGAGCAGCACAGCGTTTGCAATGCAGCATTTGTGTACTTGGAGCACTGATTATTAAAGTTGGTAAGTCGGAACCTACCTTTACAAAGTGAACCAGTGCATAACAGTTATACAAAAATAGTAAGTCCTGCTGAGGTCAAGTCACGTTTATACCATCACAGCCCTTCTGGAAACAACCTGTTGTAAGCCTTGCTTTGAGAAGGGTTTGTGATGGAGAATTGTTTCTGTACTTGTTGCCGTTATTTGTCTTTCTCTGTCAGTTGGAAGAAACCCTACCGAAGGGACTAAACCACTTGTTCTGAAGCAAAGTAAAATTAAAGTTCAGTGAATTCTCTATTCCTGAAACATTTGAGAGAGGTAAAATACGGAGACCACTTTTAGGAATCTGAAGAGCAAGCAAACCCCTCCAGTTGCAAAGGTTGAATTTAATTGTGCATGTTAAATTTTTACTTTTAATAGATTTCTGTGCATATGTGTACATTCTTGTTCCACTGGAGCACCTTTTAAGAACAGTGGTCTGATTTATCTGAATTTGTCTCATGCCATTTTTCACTCACCACCGCAGCTGTGAGTGCCTGCCAGAAGCACTAAGCATCTTTCACTCCCCCTGTATAGAGTGCAAGGTGTCTGAGCGCTTGTGAACACTTGGAGCTTACTGTTTTCCTAGTAAAGCACTGCGAACTTCTGACGAGCTGGTTCTCCTGAAGTGTCAGTACTAACCTGCGTTCAGATTCAGGCTGAAGTTGCTGATGGTATCAGCAGTAGCTCCCTACACTCGCCCGACTCACTGTGCTGGTTTATCAGTTCTGTTTGTAGTGCCTCATGTGGGGTGTTCATTGGAGGTCTCACTGGGTGGCTTTGTTTGGGTATCTGCACAGAAAGAGTGTTTATAGAGTACTTAACTCTGTGAGTGTTTTTGTATTCCCCTGTGTATCAGCAGTAACGCTCAGGACTCTCTTTTTTTCCTGTTCGTATGAAATACACTTGCAAAGGGATATTTTTCTTGCCGTGACAATTTTCGCTTTGATAAAAGCTGAGAAGCTATGTGATACTTGTATACTGATGGAAAAAAAGACAGACTGTTGCTACTACTTTTCACTTCTTATTCTAAGCAAAGAGGAAATAAAAGGTGCCTGTGACAAACTCCCTTTAGTGTCTCTTGTAGAGCTAAATTTTTTTTTTTTTTTTTTTTTAATTTAAAAGCATAGCTGCATTGATTCTTATTTAAATTCAGGTACTGTGAAATACATTATCCTAACTGTGTGATAATGGTAATCGTGTTTGTGTGCTCTTACTCAGCAAATGTGGTGGTTTTTTTAATTAGACTTTGTGGCTTGTCTTTTCTTATAGGCTATCTAGTATCAGAACATATTTGTGGCCTGCAGTGCTGTAAGGTTTGTGTTTACCCAGCAGGAGAAGTTGCCGTTAAGAGTCATTGCTCGATATGTTTGTTAATGAAGTTGTTTTTAAAGCTCACTATTTACAGAGTTAAGCTAAGTTTTCAGTTTCTGTAGGTCTGTTCAGACCCTGATGTGTGTGACCCTTTTCTAATAGTATCACGAATGACAAAAAGAGATGGTAGCTTTGAGTGTATTTGCTAACACATTTCTTTTTCTATCTACATATCTGTACTGCTGGGGAATTATTTTGCAGTATTGTACAAGGCTTGTGGCATGCAATTCAGAAGATAAACACAGCTTTTGGGGTTAACACCCCCCCCC